>JACXSJ010000914.1:63448-102059 GCA_014851325.1 Pentalonia nigronervosa | reverse complement strand
TGAATACGGGGGTTGTGGAATTGTAGACATTTTTTTATCCGTTAAAAATTGCCGAACTGCAAAAGACGAGTGGCACGGTGCATTGTCATGATGCAAAAACCAACCATTTTCCCATTTTCTTTGCCTTTTACGTCAAATTGAATCTCTTAAACGCTTTAAAACTTCAATATAAAAACTTGAGTTGACTGTTTGTCCATTAGGTACAAATTCCCAGTGAACTAACCCTTCATTGTCGAAGAACACAATCAACATGACCTTCAATTGTGCCACTCCGCTCTTCGTCTTCGTGTGACTTTTGACCATTTTTGAACCGTTTAAACCAACCATAAACGGCTGTTTTCTTTAATGCTTCATCGCCATAAACTGTTTTCAAACATTCAAGCGTTTCTGCAGCAGTTTTTCCAAGTTTAAAACAAAATTTAATGTTAGCGCGTTGTTCAAATTGTGACATTTTGAAAATATGCGTAAACTCCGTTTCGTATGGACACGATTATGACTTACATGAGACTAATATAATTTTAACGACAAAACCTACAGATAGCTAATAATGTCTACTTTAAATTCCAATAAAGAGATATTTGATAAGAAAAATAGTTTTTTTTCTATAAATAAATTCCGGGAACTTTTTGATCCTACTACGTATTATTACGTGTAAGGTCTGTGCTCTGAGAATTTTATTATGGATTATATGAAAACGGATTGTGCACTTCACTAATAGCAAACAAAAAACAAGGTGGTTATTTATTTTGGACAAAAACGACCCTTTATCATTTCCGCCAAAATCAATGTGACTAAAAAAAACGATAGAAAGTTACTTACAACATATCATAAACATTGGTTAACTTATTAGTGATATCCGACAAAAATGTATGATAAGATTTTTGTTTTGTTTTGAATTTTCGTTTTACTGACCCAGTGATAATATAAGAATTCTAATATTATCAATGTACTGACATACAACTGACTGTCATAAAATATGAATGAATGAATGAACAAACATCCCTAATTAATAATTATTATGCTTAAAAAATAAGAAATATTAAATTGTTTGAGTTACAATAATTATATTATGTGTCAAATAGTTTTGCTTTAATTTCAATGTCACACTGATTTGAGTGGAGACCAATTACAACATCTTATTAATTTTTAACATTAAGCAATGGAAGTGCATAATTTGTTTTCATATAATCAGTGTTTTTATCATATTGTATCAAAATATAATGATCCTAAATACTTTTCAATTAATTTAATATACTTTACTATTTTAGTGAATTATAATAATAGTGATTTACTGTTACATTTATTTGTGCCTACTGTCTAGAGACTAAAAGTAAACGATAACGAATCAAACGAAGACGCGAAAAATCAACAATATTGAATATTTTGATTTTAATTGTTTTCGTTTTTTAAGAACTTTTACTATTTTTTGTCTTTGTTCTTGAAATGGCTACGGAAGATGCATTTGATCAGGTAATAGTCAACATTAGCCATAATAAGTATATAAACAATGAAAAATAGCATATATTCGAAAATTTAAACTATGTAAGTAGATTTTATTTGAGTTATAATTTCAACAATAACCTCTAATGTCTTATGAAAATATATGTATCTAATATTTTTTTTTCAAATAAGTGTTGCAAATATAGAAAAGCAATTGTTGAAATGCTCTAAAGTATGAATGTATTATTTAAATATTGAATTTATTTTTGTGATATCACTTTTTATGTAATCTATTTACAAAAAAAGAATGATTTTTAATTTTTTATCTCTCACTTATGAAAATATGATTGTTAGTTGTTATTATTTTCCTGTCCATTTATTACAACTAGCTTTTAAATTTTTATAGTTAGGTTTTTCCATATCTAGTTTACGTTAAATATGTTAAATTAAACTCAGTTTTAGTTCAATTAACAATTAGTGTTTTAACCAAATATTAGTATATACACTTGTCCCATTATGATTGTCATATAGGATGAGCGTAACCACTCCCCTCATATTAACTAATGTAATTTAAAATATTTATTTAAAACTTGTTCAACCTATGGCCTTTGTACTACTTTTAAGTGATACATGATCAACCTTTAACTAACTTTAAAATTAGTAGATCATATAATAATTTATAAACTGTAATTTTATATCTGATATGTTTATTTTAATATGTACAAAACTTAGGCATATAAGATAAAATGTGGCACTCTACCATAAAAGATTAAAAATCATAATTTAGGAATTTTAAATAGTTTCAACATAGTCTCACTTCTTTGCACAAAAATTTATAAAAACTACACATTTTAATTAAGTAGCTAATTGGCTCATTTTCTCAAATTTATTTCTTTGGAGCTATAATTCCTTCAAGCTGAGCTTTTAATTGTTGGTTGGATCTTTTCAGAAAATTGATCTCTTCGTTGTGTCTTTGTTGTTCAGCAATACGTTGTTCAGTTCCTTGTCTTTGAACCATTTCATATTTTGCAATTGCTGTTGCTAAGTCATCCTTAATTTTCTGTTTTTCAACTTCCAATTCAGTTAATCGGTCTTGCATATTTAACTTATTATGCTCTGCAGATAATGACTTCCGTATACCAAAAGCAATACTACTCTCATATAATGATCGGTAAGCATCCATTGTCATTTTAAGTTCATCCCGAACTTTCAGTAACAAAAGTCCTCGTTCTGCACAGTTAATGGTGACCTGAAAATTAATAAAAACATGAAGGTTAAAGAGAGGGTTATTTCATATTAATCAATATAATTTCAACCTGGCGGATTATTTCATCAAAACACTGAGAATAGAGAGCTCTTCTAATTGGACAAATACCCGTTTCTCGTGCCTGTAAATGTTGCAAACTCATATCTAACATTTCTGTCAACTTGATTACATCCATTCTGGTAGCTGGTTGATTTGAAACTTTTTGTCTCCACTGTTTTCCATTTTCTTCCCATTCTCTTGGTGGCAAAATACAATTTAAAATTTCATCACATTCTTTAATTTTTTCATTTGATATTAAACCGTCTTTTCCATCAAGTTTCTGTTAATTATAGAATAATAAATTTTATTTACGACCCATTAAATTTAGATAATAACAAACCTTATTTATTAATTTTTCTTCACGTTCTGTGACTGCTACTGGATTACTGTAGCGCACTAAATTCATCTCTAGTGGTACTATTTTTTCTCCCATTATTGTAGATTAATTTACAAAAAACAGTATAAAATTGTTTAAATTTTTAAAGAGATTAAGCTAAAGGAAAGCTTCAATAAAAAAAAAAAGAAAAAAAAAGGAAGCCTATAAACATGTTAAACAGTTGTCATGGTAAAGTTATTGATTAACATTATATAAGCATCAATGATTACCATAATAAAAGGTTAAATATTTGTTTGTGAATTATTAATTCTGATATCTAAGTATATCTAAGGATCATATCAAACAAAATAAATAGATTTGTATACCATTTAATAGTGTCCTATGACAATAAAACAGTTTTTTTTTTTTAAGAAAACCGCTCTTTTTTTTACTATAAATTAAGCAGATAGTATGTTTGAAAATGTTGATGTATCTAAATTAAAACTTAGATAAATAATTAAACATTTTAAAAAACAAAAGTATATATATTTTCCTACATATTTAAATATGTGTTCTAAATAAAGTTTTTAATAATTGTTATGAATACTATAATATGTAATGTTTAGTATATTACTTATTATACTCAGATAATGTTTACAAATTATTAAATTTTAATAGATTATTATTAACTAATAAAATTTTAAAATCATTGTGGCCCCCGTATATTTCAAACCTATTATCATGAACTATTATCCTTAGTAAAAAAAAGTATAAGAACCTAAATATTTTGATTTAAAATTTAGATACATATTTCCAAAAAAAAAAATCATCTACAGTAATTGTTTATTTTCATTTGAAAAAAAGAAGTTAGAGGACAATCCTTACATGACATAACAAATCTAAATAATTGAAAATATGGTCTTTATTTATAAATTTTAAAATTTAAAAATCAAAATTTTAATAAATGCTTAATATAAAGAAAAATGGAGATCAGTCTGCTTTGTGAATCTTCCTATATATCTATGTATCAAAAATAGCAATTTCATTAATTGACAAATGTTTTAAATATTTGAATGCATTTTATTTATAATTTTGTATTCATATAAAATTTAAACCTTTTATTTATTCTTTACTAAGATACATTTTTTTACCTTCTAAATAAACATAAATCAATTAATTGTATTTGTGTATAAATGTATGATTCACTATTTTATTAAAAAGTTACTATAATTTTTTAGTTTGACGAAGAAGAACAACAAGTAGAGAGTCAGTCATTTACAAAAGCTGGTCGAAAGCGACTTTTTTCAAAGGAATTGCGTTGTATGATGTATGGCTTTGGTGATGATGAAAATCCATACACTGAAAGTGTTGACATACTTGAGGATCTTGTAATTGAGTTTATCACAGAAATGGTATTATAATAAGCTATTATTAATAACTAAATATTTTACTATCATAAATAATATTTTTATCTTATTTAACATCAATTTTAGACTCATAATGCTATGGAAATTGGGCGGTCTGGACGGGTTCAAGTAGAAGATATTGTATTTTTAGTACGAAAAGATGCAAAAAAGTATGCTAGAGTCAAAGAGTTATTAATGATGAATGAAGAATTGAAAAAAGCACGAAAAGCATTCGATGAAGGGAAATTTGCTGGTAAAAATGCAATTATTTCAATTAAAAATATTGGATCTTGTCATATTTTATTATGAACTTGAAAATAATTTTTATATTTACCAAAATAGAAAATTATTTAATTTCACATTTTTATAATTGGACATTTTTAATAACTTGATCCAGTACTCATAAAATGTATGATATATAATTATGCTAAATAATAATTATTTTATTGTTACAGGTAATGAAGTACCGAACAATGGTAATACTAGTATCACTAAATAATGAACACCACTTTTTTTGTTCAATTTATATATATTTATATCATTTAATATGTACTTATACATTAAGGTAATATTGAACGCTTTACTTTTATAAATAACTTTTAAGCAATATAACATATATATTATTTTTTTTGTATTTAAATTATTTATTTTTTGGTAAAAAAATGTATTCTAAATGATTTACTTAAATATTACAAAACGATAAGTTTTATGTAAACAACACTGTTTTAATATAACATGTATAATTTACAACTAATTATTTACTTGTTCAAATACACTATAGTCGGGGACACGAAAAGTGGCGTGTGACCGAAACGATCCAAGCGGTTAAATCGTCTAATAGGTTCTTAAACGGCCAAAACCAATTACCACGCTTTTTCAAAAATATTTTCATATTATTTATAATAATAAAAACCAAAACAACAAAATCGTACTATTAATGTAAAAAGTGTAATTAAAAAACATCTTATCATTTTATATGTTTATACTATATATTTACAAATTATTATTTTTACAAAATACTATAAACAACATTATATACACAATTTTAATTTCATTAAAGTGGACATTAGTCACGAAATATGTCTTCATCATCACTCGAATCACTATCACCTGGTAATATGGTCAATATTATAGGTTCTAATATGGTATCCCTCTGAACTTCTCTTTCATAGTCTTGTGATTGAATCGTTTCTGCATGTCGTACACATTTCTCCCAGTCTTGCAGTCACTGAATCATGCTTCCTTGGGTCAAACGTTCAATGTCTACCATCTTAAATGTTTTATTTTTTTTGGCAACTTCACTCTTAACTTGAGCCCAAATCAACTCATCAATAGGGTTATACTGGCAGTGATAGGGAGGAAGTCGTATCACCTCATGACCTCTTTCTAGTGCTAACTCATCAAGGAAATAAGACTTTTCACGTGGCATTATATTTTTTACCTTCATTTTGAGTTTGGCCAATGTTTCTAAATTACTGTAGGGAATATTTTTATCTTGAAGCCATTTTTGTATATCCGATTTTCTAGAATTACTCATAGGATAATTTTCAGCCAAGGTCGAATGATATGATGCGTTATCCATAACAATAATAGAAGGCTCTTCAAGATGATTGAGTAATTGAAGAAACCACTCTTTGTACACCTCATTTGGGTATGATAGTCTGTAGTATTACCAGTGTTACAATGAAAAACTAATTTTTTTTTTTTTATTTCTATAGTTTACAATCTGTTACAGAATAGAACAATGAGTAAAAGTGATAGAAGAATAATGGCTTGAATAAAAGACAGATTAAAGAAACCCTTCAGCAAAGGCACTTTGACAGTTACTTATGTGCATAAATATATGGGTTTACAATAGTGTTATATTACAGTTAAAAATTTTTAGGTTAGAAGGTCCCGATACCACCGCTTTTTTAGTCTATTCCTGAAGTTATCAGGTATATTTGCTGACGCAAGACCTTTGATTAAGGGATTGGTGTGATTTTGAATATTTAAATTGAATCGCCTGTAAAAAGTTCTAGCCACGTCAAGGACGGGTGGGATGGCAAGGTCATTGTGTAGGGTCTGATTATATACGTAAAAAGGTGCTTTTGTAATAGCACGAAGTGTTTTTGATTGGAAGCGCTGTATGCGGTTTATGTTTGAGATTTTTGCGAAACCCCATAACTGGATTCCGTACGTTCACATTGGTTTGAGGTGAAGTTTGTATATGGTATTAGTAGCTTGGTAGGTAAACTCAAATGGCTGGAAGTTAGGAGAGAGCGGAGAAGACAGAAACGATTGTTTAAGGACAGTAATTTATCACAGAGATGAGGAGACCAGGTAAGGCATTGGTCAATAGTAATGCCTAGATAGCGAGTGCTCACTGCAATTGGCAGAGTATGTTCATTGTGGGTGATAAGTGGGCATTTTCCCTTTCTAAGGGTGAAGGTACAGTATGTCGATTTTGATTCATTTATTTTTGCTCCCCACTCCTTATATCATTTTTCAAGAAGTGAGAGATGTTCTTGGATGAGTGCTGAGGCAACAGTAAAATTATGGCTGGTGGCTATGAGTGCTTTATCGTCAGCAAAGTCAGTTGAGAGACTTGTGGGTAGTGTGGGTTGATCGTATAGGAAAATATTAAATAGTAAAGGAGCAGTGACTGCGCCTTGAGGGACTCCTGCTTGGATTGGTTTTGGAGAAGAGGTGGCTGAGCCATAACGTACAGAGAAGAAGCGATCTTCTAAGTAGGACTTTATTAAGAGGTAGTAATTAGATGGTAGGATGATTTTCAATTTGAATAGCAGACCTGCGTGCCAAACTCGGTCGAATGCTTGAGAAACATCTAAGAAGGCCACAGTGCAATATTGTTTTTCTTCTAAAGAATAAGATATTTTATCAACTATTCGATGAATTTGATGGATTGTAAAGTGCTTGCTGCGGAAGCCAAATTGCGAGTCGGGTAGGACTTTTGTTTCATCGATAATATTTAGAATTCTTTTAATTAGAATTTTTTCAAATACTTTAGACAGTATTGGGAGTAGGCTAATAGGTCTATATGATGACGGAAGATCAGGTAGTTTTTTTGGTTTGAGAATGAGTATGATAGAGGAGTACTTCCATAGAATAGGGAAGTAGGATAGCCGGAGCATAGAGTTAAATATATAGGTTATTAGGACAATAACTTTTTACGGAAGCTGCTTTAGTATTTCTGAAGTTATTAAATCGTAGCCAGGGGACTTTTTTCGTGTGAGTTTGGATATGGTGTACTGAACTTCGGCAGGAGAGGTATGTTTTGGCGGGAGGGATAATTGTAATGGTGAGTTGAGAAATTGTTCAACTATATTAATTTTTTCCGGAAGGAGGATGCTATTATGAGGTTGAAAGGTTTCGGCAAGGTAGTTTGCAAATATGCTAGCTATATCCCTATCAGAGTGTACCCATTCACTATTAGTGTTTCGCAGTATAGCTGGAGGATTACGTATACGAATAAGGTGTTTGGTAGCCTTCCAGAGAGAACCGTCTTTTGCCGCGAGTGATTCTAAGTGTTTTGTTTAGGATTCGTTTCTATAGTTTGCTATGGTCCGTTTTAGTTTCTGTACAAGCGCATTGTATTGGGATTTGTCTGAGGAATAATTTGTTCTTTGCCATAAGCAGCGAGCACGACGTTTTAGTGATATGAGGTTGCGAATATATAAAAGAAGAATTATGTTGGATGTGCGAGGCTGCGATGGTTTTGCTGATTCCCATGCTGAAGCTTGTATATTGGATGTGAGAAGATTTACAGCTTCATCAATATCGTTTTTTGTTTTTAGGCGGACTTTTAGACTGGTTTTTTGTAAAATTGATTTATGGAAATTATCTATACATGACTGTATATAGTCAGTTTGAAATTCCGGGAGTGGATGCGAAGTGAGGGAAGATCTCACATAGACAGCAGCGCCTGCGTGAGCGGTGTTGTCTGGG
Source organism: Pentalonia nigronervosa (assembly GCA_014851325.1). NCBI lineage: Eukaryota > Metazoa > Arthropoda > Insecta > Hemiptera > Aphididae > Pentalonia > Pentalonia nigronervosa. The sequence goes on along the minus strand of JACXSJ010000914.1, from coordinate 93,643 downwards.
TGGTTGGTTTAGTACAACCGATAGCCTGGTAAGTGAAGAAAGTAGTTATTTGTAAAGTGAGTCTCAGAAATGAGTGCGATATCAATTCTTTTGTCTTGGAGAGTAAGAAGAAGTTCATCTTTATAATTTTTAAAACCATTCGCATTCCACGAGAAGATCAGGAGCTGTTAGTATATGTATTAGTTGTTGCGTTTAGCATTAAGAAGATTGGATAGATTTGAAATTACTGTTGTGAGAAGAGAGAGAAGTGGATTGATTATGCACTTAAAGTCATCTATGAACTTAGTTGGTAAGTTTTCTATATTTAATGGGTGTTGGGTATTAGAGAAATTTTGCGGTGGTGCGTTACCTGTGTTGGCAGTTGTTTTTGCATATGAATATTTCAATTTGGTCCCTGGTGCTGGGGCTGCTGGGCCTGAAGTCTGTTGGTAGACAAGTGGGGGTTGCTGGTTTTCAGATTGTGTTGATTGATGATGCTAATTATTATGTCTTGAGGTGGGTGAAAAGCGACGGCGTTGTTGTAGTTCTTTGTATATGGCACAGCCTTTGTAGTTGGCTTGGGTGACTGCCATTGCAAAGGGCATATTTTGCCCGTAAGTCTGATGATTTAGAGCAAAGTGATGTTTAGTGATATTCACCACATTTTACACAGCGAGGTGAGTGTGAGCAGTAGCCTTTTGTGTGACCGTATGATTGAGAATTTTTACATTGGGGAATTTCACGTCGTTTGTGTGGCTCTTCAACCTTAATTTTTGTGTTTAGCAGGGAGGTAATGTGAATATTTCCTTGCTAATAGCTTCATGGGCGAGATCAACAAAGAATATAGGTAATGGCATTTTAGTTTGCTGGTGTTTTATATTTACTACTTGTCTTACGGTAAAGCCGATTTCTTCTAGCGCTTCTAGTATTTCCGTGAGATCGGTAGTGTAGTGAATGTTTTTAATTACTACGCGGATTGATTTGTCTGTTTGAGGTTGGAAGGTATGGTACTTAGCTTCTTGATCTTATAGGAAGTGTATTAATGTTCTGTAATTGTCGCTAGTGTTTACTTGGATTTTTATATGAGCTGTGGTAGATTTACATATGAAGCTATCGGGTCCAATTTGATCAGAAATTGCTTCTCTAAGATGAGAGTATTTCTTTGTTCCTTTTACGAATATTGGCGGAGGTAGATTGTTTTTATTTTTATTGGTTAGATTTGTTTGAGTGGTTTCATGTGCGGGTGGCACAGTTATGTCGGAAGCGTTGATTGCGTCATTATCGGTAATATCATCTTCTTTTTCAGTTAATACTGTATATGGGTTAGGCAAAAAGAATAGTTTTGTTTTTTTTATCTCAGGTTGACGGCTGGTTGGAGTTGACGGAGAATTTGGTGTTGAGGAAGGTGTGTGTTTTATTTTTGATTTGTGTTGTGGTTGCCAATCGTCGCTAGACGAAGTGGATTCGATAATGGTTATATTACTGGATTTTTGTTTATTTGGTTGAGTCGTATTAAGTTGAGTATTTCTAACATTACTATTATTGTTATGTAGGTGGCATAGTGTGATAAACTTGTCTACCGTCCAAAGGTCACCGTAACGGCAGTGCCTGGAAGCGCAAGGTATTAGATAAAGTGTAATTAGTCGGTGCAATTATTTATATTACTTTTTCCAAGATGAAACCAAGATTTCTCTTGGTGTCAATTAGTTAATAAAATAACTGTGAACCAAATGCATATTGTTTGTTATTATGAATGGTTAAATATGAAGGTCTTTTGTATTAAAAATTTTTATCAGAATATTAAAATACTTCTTTAAATATAGTAACAATACTATAATGGCTTACAATATAATATAAAAATTATTTCTTTTGGTTTCAGTCTATTACTATTATCACTTTACTTCGAACATGATTACATTTAATACAAATATTAAGATAAGTGTTTTTATTAGTTTTTGGAAAAATATGGGTTATTTTACATTATTTGTGTACAATAAATGTATTATAATATTATCTGAAATTGTATTAGCTTTATCTCTTTATATATCACATGTCTGATTTATTTTAGATTTTTTAAGAGAACGTCACACCTACTTGTGTTGTCCCCATCTTGCAGATGTGCAACATAAATAATTGTATGTTTACATTTTCAAAATAATTATTTTACTCTATTATTTTTTAAATTTAGGGTAAATTAACCTCATATACAATTTAAAGGTAAAATAATTTACGAACTTAAGGTTTACATGATGATTTTATTATTATTTTAATTTTAAAGCAAGTTATGATTATTATTTTAAAACGTATAAACTAAATTGATTTTTCTTCCAAATCATGAGTAGCAATTTTACTGTAAAGTAATATCGTCACATCCTAAGAACAAGTAAAACAAGGTTTTTGGTGTCCGTTATGTCCATAAGCAAAAATCCATTAAAATTTTAGGAAGGGACTAACATTTTTAACATCAATGTAAATAGGGGCTTCGATCCCATGTAACTAAAAAGATGACTGTTTTTAGGGGGACTAAAACCCTCAAGTCCCCCCCCCAATTTTCGCCGATGGTTAAGTCTTAAATAAATAAAAATATCAAGTAGCTTAGTGCATTTTAAGTTTTAAATAACGCACATGATATTAATATTGTTAATTTTGTACAGTAAATTGAAATATTAAATAAAATATAGTAAACTAAAAACAGTTTTCTATATTTTAAATTTACACATACAATAATTATTGTATACATCTGTGGATTACTCACTTGACGGCACTGCCCTATGCATTATACAACTAATCTATTCAGCATTATTGCAGGTTGCCTACCGTATTCATAGATAAATAGATAATATCTTATATTATCTATATCAGAATTCTGTGAATAGTATACGTGTCTGTTATCAAAATTTAAAAAATTCAATTTTCAATTATTCTTTAACTTTTATTCTGCTTTTTCTGTCGAAATGTCTTGTTTATTTTAGTATATCCGCAGATAAACTAATGACAGACGCCAGACAGCAGCTAGTGCCCTGTAATCCAGCAGAAATTAGGAAATTGATTAATGCTACAATACCATATGAAAATATTCTAAATTTAATGAGTGTTTGTCTCATTAGTTAAATAATCGACCACAGTTTATAGTGCGTATACACGATACATAATGGAAAATTTATACCACCAGACGAATAGGTTGATATTAGAAACTCAAGAATTATTCCACAGATTGGAGAGTTCGAAATCCGAACTGGTTGAAGCAGATGTACAGTCTAGAATATTAACTATTTCACAGTAATGAATATATTTTTTTCTAATAATGTCTTTGTTCTATGAAAACAGTTTACTAAATTGTACATTTTATTTAGAAATTGTGAACACCTAGATATTCTCGTGCACAAAGAACCTGTTTCCAGACGCAACAATGCCAAGCTACGTGTGGATCAACTCAAATATGACTACCAGCACTTACAGGTTAATGCAATTTTTTACTAAACAATTTTTAATTTCTATCAGACTTAAAATGTATACATATATACTAGTCAGCGTTAAGAACACATCAACAAAATCAGTTGAGGAGATTGAGAGCTGAGCAGGAACGTGAAGAACTGTTAAATCGTCGGTTTACTAGAAATTCTGAAATGAACGATACAACAATATTAATCGATAGTTCCATACAACATCAAAATTCACTACAGGTACTTTTTATATATTACTAGCTGATCCTATGCACTTCGTTGCCTATTAAAATAATTAATAATGTCAACTCTATATGAATAATATGTTTTATTTTATAATATAATGGTTAAAATATACTAAGTAATAACATAAGAATAGTGTTGAAAATGAATTCAAATTTGTTGAGCGAATGAATCATATGAAACACATAGAGTGAAATAGACAAACTGTCAATATGAAATTAACAATTATGATTAACATTTTGAGTACCATATACGCATGTGCCATGGAAACAATTAATTTAAAAACAACAATTAAATAAAAATAAACAAATATCAAAGACGTTGTTATGTTCTTTCAGTGATAATAAGTAATAATAATAATTTTGTTCGTACTAATTATTATTATAACTTATTATTATTATTATAAACCTTTAGCAACCATTTATAAACAAATATTTACATCATAAATCTCAAAATTCTTGTTTGAGCAGCTCCTGGAGTTGGACCTCTCTTTTTAAATTAGCCTACCTTCCTCCTAGAGGTCTAATCTATCTCTGTCCCAAATTTAATTAGTTTGGAAATGCATAAAGGACAGACAGATAGACATTATTTTTTTTATATTTATTGATAATTAAACATCAAGTTAAAATAAAGCATATTATTTATTTCAGGGAGCAAATCGTGGAGTTGATGATTTATTAGGATCTGGTGTCAGTATACTACAAAGTTTGCGTGAACAACGTGATCGACTAACTAGCACACGAAATCGTTTGACTGGAATTTTTGGTTCACTTAGGCTTTCTAATACAACTATGAAATACATTGAAAAGAGATTGAAAGAAGATAGGTATATACTATATGGAGGAATGGCCATCACAATTCTCATTATAATTATAGTAATGATATATTTCAGTTGATAATCATTGATCGAGTAAAGTTAATATTTTGGTGAGTTATACCAAAGACTATAATATTGTAATCTACCTTATAGTGTTATTTATATATATATATTATAATATGTATCTAACCATACAGTTTATTGTTATTATTGACTAAATTATTTTTGTATATAACTAAAATAATTTTTAACTTTTTTTTTTTCATTGGTAAGAAAAATGTGATGTTTATGAACTGTTTTAATTATATTAATTAAATAATCGAATTATGAAACAAATTATTTTATGAAGGTACTTTTATCAGAAATAAACTTTATATTTGTTTTAAGATTTTGAGCAGAACAATGAATGTATTGATTTTACAATGATATCCATTTTTTTTTTGTGTATTAAGATGTTTTATAATAAAAAAATAAAAAAAAATACTTCAATCTTTAACTTTGAGAGTGGTTTTTGGTAGCAAATTATATTTAGTTGGTACATCTGGAAGATGAAAAATGAAAATTTTATAGTATATTTTAAAATAATTAAAAAGAAACATAAAAAAATAGGTAAAAACATATTTAAACACACCAATTTTTGACAAAATTAATTTTGTTTTTTTTTTGTAATTTATTAGTAAATAACTATAGAGACAATATTTTCATCAATATTCATATATCTATTTATTAAACATGATATAATTTTCAAAATAATTAGACTGAGCTATTAGAACATTTGAAATTGTTAACTTTTTTTATAAAATGTTGATTAAAGATTGTTCACTCTGCTAAAAAGCTTGAAAATGTAAAACAGAGTTCCTCATAAATTGTAAATACTTGAATAGAAAAAAAGTTGAGTGTAAATCCACAGTTATGGAACAACTGTTAGTAGTAACAGTAATACCTACGACTGTTTTGATTTGGTCAGACTAACAACTGTTTATTAAATAATTATTTGTTTTGATTTTAAAATCTATTTTATTAATTTCAGTTTGTTTTTATATCAAAATTATTGGTTTTCTTTTTAAAAAATAAATCTATCTTCTTTGGAGAACTCTCGGTATGCATACTAAGACGTTTGTGACAAAAAACACTTTTGGAAAAGGTAATAAGACACTGATATACTTACTTTCTCTCCTAGTACTTGTTATTGTGAACAGTTGAGAAATAGTACAGTGCAATTGTGCAGTACTCGTTAAAATGGTCATTAAAAGGAGAATCAAAAAGGTCTCTATTGCTGGTTTCGATGTTTACTTGTTTGATTATTTGGTAATTGGAAATCCAAAAAATATCTGTTTTATACCTTAAGCCTATCCGGCACCCCTGACATACTTTCAAACACTGTTTGAAGTTGAGAACCATGATGTTTTTTTTTTATATTTAATTTAATCAAATTGCCAGTATATCATATTTTGTTTAAATACACTTTTATCTAAAATTACCATGCTTGTTTAAATTTTGTAACAACATATTTTTTCATACACTGTACCTATGTTTTATTAATTTTTTAGTTAAATATATTTGTTGATTACAGGATTTTTTAATTGATATTACTTGAATCTACTAGATTATTGATATATTACTTAATGATTGAGGATTCAGATACATAATGTTTTGGATTTCCTGTAATGTAGAGCATTTTTGGATGTTTCATATTTTAGTAATACTCATAAATGTTGTCGCGTAGACTTCAATAAAAATATAAAATAAACAATAATGAAAGGTGAGAGTGATTAGTGAATTATTTCCATCGGTCATCACAAACTAATATAATATACCTAAATGGTTAAATAGATATACAACAAATTAAAAATTGATTGAGTCATGTATGTTAGAGCTACAGTTTACTGACTTGTTTATTTCAAATATTGAAATTCACGTTCCAAATAACATAAAAACAAAATTACGAATTGGTGTGAATTATTGAAATAGGTATACATTATTTAAGCACCCCATAAAATTTAAGTATAATTGCACCTATTGGGTAGCAACAGTGATGATCCAGATGGGAGGCAAAGAGCTCATAAGCTTTAGGCTAATGAAACCTAATCCCGTCCGCCTCTGTAATAGACTATTTTTGTTGTACCACTATCTCTCCATTTCGTTTAAATACTTAATAAAAGTGGTAAAAGCTCTATGATACTGTGGTAGCATACAAGTAGGTACCAATATTTGTTTGTCTCTACAATATTACAATAAATTTACTGTTTAGGTACCTTAGTCAGTCTCATTACTCGTTAGAAAGAATAGTTCGGCATTTACTTTTGGATTGACAAATGGTCGACTCTTTAATGCAGCACTATTTGTCCTACAATGCTGCATTCCACATTTTCTGTCCTAGTGTTTACTCGTGTGCACATTGAGGAGTGCATTGATAAATAAGATTTTATTAACAGCTTTAAGTAATAGTTTGTACAAAAAATTCCTGATGTATGAACTAAACTCATACATAATTGATAATTGACAGTTTGAATGCTGCATTACTACTCGAAAGTATGGTACAGTTAAGTCGTGTAAGCTATAATTTGATACTTGACCCACAGTACCTACTAAAATTCTGGGTATGACACTGTCGCTTCGTATTATACATATTTGCAATAATTAGATTCTAAATAGCAGTTATTCAAACTGTGTTCACAGCAGTAAAAGGCTCAGCAATAGTATTGATCAAGGGAGCCACGGTACAAAAAAGGAAAACAAATTACATATAATAATAATATATTGATCGAATAACTACATTTGCCTTTTTTTGTCATAAATAAATCGGTAGCAGTCCAAATGTTGTGAAGAGACAAAACTGAATACAGCCGTGGGATGAAGTCAAAAACAAGTTAGAATGGGTACCTCCGTTAGTCCTCTGTTTCGCATATTCTACATATGTAGTTGGTAATAGGTACGTGTAAGAAGTATTGTAGTGGAAAACGATGTGAAATTAATTATGAATGCTTCTCTCACTGGACAGGTTTTTAATGTTACCGAATAATTTTTTAATAATCAAAACTCTAATGGGCAAGCGCCTGAAACTCGACAAAAACGCAACACAACTCGCGAGGTAGAAACCGATGAAGGCCCCGCGGTTAAAATTCGTGTTTCCCGAATTACCCACCAGGGCGAACCGCTTCGCAGTCATCGCCGCCGCCACCGAGTACCGAATACTACCGACGCGCTGCGTCACGTCGTCAGTCGTCACTCGTCACTCGGTCGCCGTCATTCTTTCGTTCATAACGTCTGTGTCTCATTTCTTACGGTTACTAGTTTGCGCGCGCTGTCATCGTTACCACCACTACCACAACTCTGGTGTGGGTATGTCTGTTGTCGTGAAACACAACGATCTTCCCCCACCACAGTCCGTTTCACGAAATTGGTACCCGGCGGAGAAAACATCAACATTTTATTTTTTAATTCTCGCTCACGAAAAATTACTGCGGACCCCGAACGCGCGCGCATTCGTCGCGTTTTTATCGTTTTTGTTATTTTCTTTTTTCTGCCATGTTCGGTTGTCGACATTTTATTTTATTAATTAATTAATGGTTGCTGTCATTCCGACGATGACTGTTTGCGGCACCACACGTGACCATCTCATCTCTACGACGGCGGTTAGTAAGTATTTTATCGTCGTATAAATGATTTATTATTATTATTATTATTCGTCTGCTGTATCCCGCACTACCGTTCAGAGGTCACGCTCGCGCTGAGACAGTGAATTGACGACGTCACCGATGCCGATGCCGCTACCTCCGTCACGGACGGGATTGTTGATGGGTGTGTGTCTAGTGACATGCGTTTTATATTTAATAGACATGACTAGATCCACACTCATCCATGTTCCCGGGCCTGTTCGACGGTTGTGTTTAAAGAGGTGAACATGGCCGAAGAGCCGCAAGCCGAATCGGACCTTTTTGGCGCGCAACAAGTGTGCATCGTGCCAGCGTGACAAAGGGACGTGCGCGCGCACTCGCTATGGCACATTCTCACACAGACACCGGACGCCATAGTCACCTCGATTGTTTGAGGGGGTAAAACAAAATAATGGGACAACCCTTAACTCGTCACCAATCTGTTTTGATCGTCTTTTAACCATCTCTCTTGGAAATATTGTTACCCCCACTGCTAACTGATATTTTTTATACCTGTCGTAACTCATTTTATTTATTAATGATTAATTAAAGAAATTATTTAAACATTTTACTTTATTTATTACCTATTAATGTATGTTCATGATTGTTTTTATACAATCCCGCCCCAAATCATTATTTATTATTAGGAGTTTCAAAAATAATTTATCAGTAGTTGATATTAGTTTATAATAGATAATTACGGTTGCTATCATAACCCTAACAGCACGGAGTAATATTATTCTTATAAGCTGACCATTATTCAACAAACTATATCTATAACAGTACCTAATAGTTTTTCAATTTTATTAAGAATTGTTTTTTATTGTTTTAATGCACCTGGAGTTGAAAATAAATGTATTATACCCTTAGTGTTAGCTTATATACCAAAAAAACATGGGTGTATAAAATGTATAACTTTGATTAAAATGAGATTTTGTAGTTAGAAAATACTTAAAAAATAATTTGCTTATCTATAATATTATCTATTATAAAATATAAAATAAAAGTTTATTGATATTGTATACTTTAGAGTTAAGATTTATTTAAATGTGTAATGTACTAATGTTATGTATATAATTAATCAAATCTTAAGTATGAAATTCAATAATAAAACAATATTGCCATTAGCATAGAATTGGAATCCTAAAAATGGGCCTCTAATCTATACATTTATATATTTGATTATCAGATTTTAAATATTAAGCTAAGTGTTTGTAACTAATAAAATGTTTTTTGATACATTTATATTTCTGATACTACTTTTTATGTTTTTACCTTTTATTAATTGTTAATTTTTTCATTATCAATAGTTTTTGTTAATCAACAACATGTCAACCTAACATAAATAATTATTGTAATTATTTATAAATTATAATGCATAGGTGCATAAATAAATGTTAAAGAATAAAGACATCATTTGCCCTAAAATTGACTACTTAAGTACCTAGAGAGATATTTACTATATAGTTAAAATTAATTAAAATATAATTGATTAAATTTAAACACCACCTTATTAAAGTAAACATAACTTAATAAAAGAAAAAATTAATTGAGATACTTGATGTAAGTTGATTGTTTAATAGTAAAAAGCTGTATAATTATCTGATTATTAATTAATAAACATTTAGAAGTAAAGGAGGTACCTACAATTTTGAAAAAAAATTTAGATAACTAAACCTTTATTTTTAAAATGTATACAAAACAATATTTAAATATCTCTAAGTACTAGTGGTATTATGTTGTTATTTCAGAGTTAAATTGGAATTTGTTAATAGAAACTTATTGTCAGTGAAGAATATGAATATCATTAAATATACTCTTGAATCTCAAGTACCAGCCTAGTTTTACAGTTAATTTTTCAAGGTTACCTATTATTGGGTCAGTCTGTCTGGTGAACCTTAAATTAATTTGTTTCTATTCCTTTTGTATTTTTTTTATCAAACGGTATTTAAAGGGTTTTATTAAGCTAATTACAAATTTCTTATCATGAACGCATGTTTCAAATATTAAGAAAACAAAAATTACTATTCCTATTTCAGAGTGTATACTTATTAAAGGGTAAATCATATCACCAATAATATTACATAGAAATAAGACATGATTTTCATTTTTAGTAGTTCTCAATATGTTATTGTCTAAACGACTGCCTCCAATTTTTAGGTCGGAAAAAACTTTGGTCGTGTGCAGGGTCAATTGGGGTTAATGTTTGTCTCGTAATGGGGAGGGTTGATTGTTTTTCAAACGATGACATTATGCGGGCGGCACACGGCAACAGTACCGATGTTGATGCAATGACGGTAAGGGAGGTGTTTATACGCTGGCTTGGCTGGCACTCGATTCACATAATCTGGTGCACACCCGCATCGGAAAAACGCTGCTTGCAGTCACGTTTTCCCCTTTACTTCCTAAACAATAAATAATTACCGTCACCCGCATGGGAATAAAAATCCCCTAAAAAATAAAAATTTTTACGACTTGTCACACATTCGATTTGCTTTTATATACCATTAGTCGTCATTACCCACTTTAGTCGAGGAATTGATTACAGTTCGGATAGTGTTAATAGTATTATGTAGGTATGTTATTCTACATGAGTTAAAAAAATATATAGTATATATTCCAAGTACTATTCAATATTTATACGAGATACTGACAGTTTTTTTTTACACGTACGTCAGGACATTTTTTTACCGTTAATGTGATCATTCTATTAAGAAATTGAAGTTTAAGTTGACGTTTATAAAGTAATTAGTGACATCTGTTCTTTTGTTTTCAGTGTAATCTATTTAACTATTTATTTGTCACTTCTTTCAAAAGTGTTTCTCGTTTATTTTGTCTATGCACCGCCATTATTTATAAAATATTAGTTGTCGACTGTTTCGGTGCTAATGTGCTACCAAACAAAATTAATATCAAATTTTCAAAAATCTCAATATTTTAATTTCTTGATACCCATATAAAATTGTATTAGTAACGATTTCTGAATAAGACAATAAATATGTATGTAATTTATAATTTTCGGAGTTAATCCTTTTTGTAACGTTCTCGTAGCCACCTTTCGTAGTAACTATTATTAATTGTTAGTAATTAATGTTAGGCTTTCAAATCTAAAACAAACAAATTTTGACGAGTAATGCCGATTCGTTTCTCATGCAAGTAACGATTTAAAAAAAATGTATTGTTTTATTTGAAATTAATTATAATTCGCGTTTTGAGTGCTTGTGTGTTTGATATCTCGTGTTCGTCCCCCGATAGAAGGAAAAACACTTGGGTACACGATGGTGTTTCGTGTAGGATAAAATATTAATCGTCGACGCGGGGGAGCCATTTTGAATCGTATCGTTCGGATCTAAATAGAAAATACTCCAAGAGAGATGTGAAATTTTTCGTCAACTGTTGGCTTGGTTAGGTAACCACCTATGGCCGATGGCGTCGGCTGAGCAGTGGTAGCGTAGTACACATAATCATTAGTGGCGACGGTTACAAAGGGCGTTTTTGTTTTCTTACTCTCTCTACTCTTTTAGGCATGTGTTTTTTTTTTCGGTTGTGAGAAGACCATCGGCGACGTAGAAAAGACGCACACACAGACACGGCAACCACGGCCGAAAGAGAAAAGAGGCGGTGTACATGGGTATGGCGGAGACGACCCGCGCGCAGCGATGTCGGAAGGGGGAAAAGACGGCGGCGATTTTAAACAACCGAAATCGGCGGTGTTCGAGCCGTAGAGAGCGGTAGGGCGAAAACCGGTTTCCCCGTATGTACGTACGCGCGCGCGCACACAATTTTTACTCGGCCGCCACCTGGACGTGTGTGTGCGCGTCTTTCTTGTTTTCCGGGCGGCGGAGAAGGGGAGAGCTGACCCAGACAACTTATTCGCCTCCGTTGGCCCGGAGAGCGTCGCATCGGAATATGTATATATATATATATAAAAAAAAGAAAGATATGTAATAATAAAATATAAAACCGTACATTGTCCGAGACCGAAGAGAGAATATTACGTCGGTGGTATAACGTAGGTAACAATAATAATTATTACGGGCGGAGCGCGCCCCTTCTTTCTCCCTCGTCTGTTAAAATATAATATGCTCGCGCACACCGATAATAAAGTAAATAATATGTAATAATATTTTCTCGTACGATCCATCGTACAAGCCCGTTTCATTATTATTACACGGGCCGGTAAAAATTGTAATATCATAATATCCGTGGTGAAACGATGAGACGGCGGATGAAACGCGACATTAGAATACTATGTATAATTATTTATTTGAGTCGAGTATATGCATAATATTGTTCACTTTCGCTCGTGTGCATGAGAAAATACGGGTTTTACGTGTTTTTTGGTGAGGTTTTTGTTTATTTCTGGTCGTTATTCCCTCGCGATCATGTTTACCATATTATTACCTACTACCTATTACATATACGTTGGAAATAATATTTTAAAAGCGGCGGCGGGTGAATTCGACGCTGATGCCGCGCCGTATCCATCTTTCGACGAAATTATGTCACTTGCTGTTCAAATGCTTCTGCCACGTCAAACGACAACCATCTCCGTAGTCTTTATTTACTATTATTTATAAGTCACAACTTAGACTAGGGGCGCAGAAGTTGTTGCGTTTGCAATTTTGCATGCGTTTTTTTGTGAGGTATTGGTATGTGTTACTAAGTAGGCTATAAAGTACTTTCAAGACATTGAAAAATGATTTTTTAAATTTATAGTGAATAGTTTTGCTTATTTTGTGATTTTTTAGTTATAAGGGCATATTTCTGAATTACAATTCTTAGAGAATATTTTATAATATAATTTAAAAATGTGTAAATTAAAATATGGTTTATACATTAAATTGAGATTAATTTAAATACTCGTATACTAATTTATATATATCTGGTATTCTACTTTAATTTAGAACAAATGGTCCTTTTGCAGTTAACTTACGTCTTCTTCCATCAACTACAATCTTCGAAAATAACGGACTGCTAACGAAACAATAGAAGATAGGTACTGACTACAGGTACATACTATAATCACAAGAATAAAATATAATAATATATTATTACCATTGATTACTGATTATAGATTAGGTTAGGTTTCAAAATAACCAATTTATGAATCGTTGATGATATTGAAAAATGTTAATGATAAAGAAAATTTTCTGAGTTAAGTGGCTTATTTTATACAATTTTTAAAATATCAATATTCTTTGTAGTAAATTATTTTAAACCGTACCTAAATAACTTTTTTCAAAATATTATTTTTGGGAATTTTCAGACATGAGTAAATCTTAAATTATTTACTTATCCATATAATTTTCATAGTTTTTTTCGTACATTTAATTTTTATTAATTTTCTATTTTTAGTCGTCAGTTCTTTCTGTGATACTCTGTTACCCCTGGTTATATAATCAATAGTATCTTATTTGTTTTTTCTTTAATTAATTTTGTAATATTGTTTACTATAATTTATATAAATTAGCACTTGATAACAAATTTTAAATTAATTACACTTTAAGCTCATTATACATACATGCCTCCTTTCTCCGGCCACCCTAAAAACCTCTAATCCGGGGTTGAACAGAATGTATTATGTATTTAATTTTTTCACTTCCTATGATTGATAATTATTAATACTACCAATTTATAGCAATAAACTATTTTCTGATTATTGACGCCTTTTCCTGAAGTCCGAATATTGTTTAACTAATAATAATATTTTATCTTTAAATGATATAATCCCTACTTCATATTTAAAATTTTGATAAGAAAAATTTTTCAAACAATTTGAGAAATACTTAATAAGTAAATTTTTAAATTCTACAAAAAATTAACTATTTCATTTCCATACTAAAAATAGCCTTAACTAATCAATTTTTAAAAGAACTGAATAAAATTTAAAATCATCTCACTAGAATAAAATGGTCGAATAAATATTTTTGTCCCGTTAATTATTATTTAACACATTAAATTTCATTAGTTGTTTCAATCAAAATTTATATGTATTTTTTAAACATTTACTTTACTCATAGATAAAAACTGTTATATTGTTATGTAAATGTTTGTATAATCTTATAGATGTGTTTATAGTAAATTTAATTTTGGTAATCACATAAAATACAAAGGAAGGAAGTAACGCTATTAATATAAACAGCTGATATTTCTGTTATTTGCATTTCTAGTATTTATTTTGAATTCTTATGAACTATTTGTATTGAAAAAACGTAACATGACATATATTCATATATATATATATATATACGTGTATAAAGTACAATATCTTTTTAATTACTACATAATAGCAATAATTAGTTTTTAAAAATTAGCACATGTAAATTATATTTAATTATTTTGATGGTTTGATGGAGTTTTCACAAAGGCAATACTTTAAATATATTAAATGTATAACAAGGAAAATAAATGATTATTTATTATTAATATTAAATAATTATCAGTAAATAAAAACAAAAAAAACTATTACTTAGTCATTCCACATCGCCCAAGTATTGTTAGTATAGGTCCCCCAACGAGTGATTCATATTGTCTAAATTTTGCTGTCATTATTATATGTAATTAACTATTTGTTGAAAGATTAAAATTTAAGAACCATCTCTAAAACTTCAACCTTACGACTTTTCCTTCCATCGTCAATGTTCGGATTGAAACTTTATTCTCCGCTTTAATTTTATAAATCAAAAGTTATTAACTATAAACTTATATAATATAATAACATTTTACATTGAAAATTTGTTATGTACGAGTAGTGTTGGGTGAATTATTTTTGAAAAGTAATACAATTACGTTATACTATGTTACTTTAAAAATGTTTATTTAAATTACATTTGCGTTATCCAACATTATTTCTATCGCGTTACATTACTTTTTCTTTTAAAAATTAGGGCGGTACAAATATATTACTTTTTTTTAAAAATTAATTACAAAGTCTGTCTATAACAAGTAATGGTATAATGTTTTATATTATACTTACATATATTGTATAATAAGTTATAGAACGTATAACATTGATGTATATTGTTTGTGTTATACACATACAAAATCTATTGGTAAGTATTATTATATGCCGTATTTGGTGTTTGAGTGAGGTATACAGACATAAGTGTAGAATCATAAAACATTGAGGTAGAACAGGTATATCAGTAACATATGTCAAATAGTAATATTTATTATTATTTTAGAGTTTAAAGTATATATGGTTTATTCATAAATTAAAATTAATTTAAATTAAATTTTATTTTTGAATCTGAACTCTTTCATTTTCTTCTAATAACATCAATTTCTGGGATCTTTAACAATATTGGTCATTATTACCTAAAACTTTCGGAATAATAAATAAATTTAATTGATTTTTATTTTTTCTCGAATATTCTAGCCATTAAGTTTTGTCATAAATTCTACATTCATAATTTATTTTATAACGCGGAAAATAACGCGTTACGATTGTTTCAATTTAAATAAAATGTAATGAAATTATTACAGCGTTACTGAAAAAATAATTTCGTTACAGTAATTTTTAATTTGAATTGCATTACTACTTAACACTGTGTTACTGTATACGAGTTACTTATAGTTACTTATATTACCTAAATTAGTCGTCCATCAAGTATCTATGGACGCTAGTAGCACGTATGTAAATGTATTAAGTGGCATTAGCTTTATATGTAATAAGAAATAACATATCTATTAATTATTATTATTTTTATTAATATACTTATGTTGTAATGTAGAATTTAAAACTACTATGATATATATATTTATATTTTAGCACAATATGACATTATGACGTACGTTGTATCAGTTGTTATAAAAATATTAAACTTAAAATGTGCAGCATAGCAATTGGTATTTTTAAATAAATAATTAACATTTTTTATTTTATACATATTCTATGAAATATGAAGAAAATATAAAATTTATCACTTAAATAAATTATGAAAAGTGCACAACAACGATTCTAGGTATACGGCAAAACAATTTATATGCATATTTTAACTGTAGTGTATATTTATTGTAATATTACTCCATTTTATTTTTACTTACGTTATAACTGTATCAGCAATTAAAATAAAATAAAATTTGCTTATTAATTAATATTAATTAGTTATTACTATGGTATATGCCTTATGGTAATCCAACTATAGTAAATTAACAATTTGTACAAATATTTAATTATTTGTTTATAACTCAGTATTGAGCGACTGTTATATAATATATATATATATAACTTATATAATATATTACAATCATTGTAGTATCTGTTAAGTTAACAGTTTATTTGTTAGAGACTATACAGGTAATAGGCCATAGGTCCTATTAACTATAATATTGCCTATTAGTTAATATTTGGTGACTATTTAAAACGGTAACCGAAAAAATTAAAAATCTTAAAATGTCTAAATCTAAACACTAGAAACCTATTAAAACATTACCGCAACAATATACAAATATAATACAAAATAACTGATTTTGATTACAAAAATAAATTGATTGTTAATTAATTTAGCTCGTAGATTACATAATAAAGTGACTTTTTCATGTATAAACTTGATTTACGGTGATTTTTTTACATTTAAGACTCAATGTCTTAACACAATATAAACTATCACAGACAATTTTCTTTTTTTATCTTGATAATATAACATTTTAAATACAATATTTTTTATATACGAGTGCTTTTGATTAGCAACTATTAAAAAACTTACGATTAATAAATTAGGTTATACATTTTTTAGCAGGGTAGAAGTATTTATTTCACAATCATAATGTAGGTATATGTTTTCTTTCTATAAACCGTAAAAGTTATTGAGGACAGTAAAAAATATATTTTTATTTGTTTGAATTGAAAATTCAACACTGTAACTAACAACTACTAATGTTTAATAAGGGTAGTTGTTTTTTTTTTTTTTTGATAGATAATTTTGTGTTGTTAAAATTATATTAATAAATTCGTATATTTCTTCAAAATAACCACAACACTTCACGTCATCATCTACCGCAGTGGCCATATAATTACCACTTGTCTGTAATCTAACTTATAACTAAGTTATAAGTCTTATAAAGTCAGAAGTTATGTTATAGTTTTATATAACTGTTATCACTTATCATTACATCATTGTATGGTCAACTTTCAAACAGTTATCATTTCTTTGAAATTTTAAGATCTTATGATTTCATAAATTTCATAAATTATGTATAGGTAATTATTTGTTTACAAAGTATATTTATTTTAAAATAGTTGTTTGTTCTATGTTGATGCATAAAACTTTGTTATAATTTTCGTGGCATGAATAATGATAAAATTATTAGAAATTATTAGGTACGAACGTGAATATTACTTACATACGGCGGTTGATAAAATAATTAGTCATACACTCGCATATTACCATTACGCATTAGTATTCAGTTTAATTATTAAACGATTTGTTCGTAGACTACATTATTATTAGTTATTACGTATTACCTTTTAATCAATAGTGGCATGATGTAAATAACGGGAGGCCAAGTCCCTTCAAATGAATATTCAACTCATTTAATAATTTATATTTTAGTGTAGGTACCGACATGTTATAGCTAGTATTATTTTCCATCGAATTCGTGTAATTTGTATATAAAACTGTGCAAGTATGCAAAGATATAACATGGTAATTATTCAAAATATTCACGGACAAAATATCCAAACCAAAATATCCAATTTTAAAAATTTTATAAAAAAGAAAAATTTTTAAATAAAAAAAAAATGTTATTTTATTTTCTTATAAAATTAGCAATAGCATTTTAAAAATGGAATATCTCTACTGCCATCATTATATAGGTAAAAATGTTTGAAAATTTAATACAAAGGTTCCTCAGTGAGTCCTCACCCATTGTTACAATGTCAGTTTAAAAATATTAAAAAAATATTGGCAAGATTTTTTTCCGACGTTTCTAAATGTTAATTTATAAAAACGTTTTTCTAAATTTTTAAAATTGGTTATTTTGTTCTTAGATATTTTGACCTAGATTCTATAACATATAATTATACAAATATACTAAAAATAACTTTCATCTTTTTTACCAAAAAAATTATTGATTTTTTTAAATTGTTCTTATACAAAATTCTTAAAATTAAATATTGCACGTACCTGTATAATATTTAGTGTTTATAATGAAATTTTGAAAAAATTTTAATTACTTTCACAAATCACAATGCATGTAATGTTTATTCTTTTACGCGTATTTTAGATTATATAAAGTATAAACTAGTTACAAAATTCTAAATCTAATAAAAGATAAACATAGGGTAGGAATATTGGATTAAAGTGTATAGGTAGAGTAGTATAATATACCATCTACTAAAAATAATTATGAACTTAGAAAAAAATTCTAAATAATATTATTTCTGTAATGAGTTTTTTCCTGTGGCTTATTTTTCCAATACCGTAATTTATATTTATATATTACAATATTTATTAATTACATGCAGTATATTAACTATTGTCGTATCTGAGTGACTGTGTATGTATACATCTGTCATTTGTCATTTAACTTACTACCAAATAGTGATTACACGATAAAAACATTTTTTGTATTGCATTAAACATAGATACTTAAAACTGTATGCTTGTATGTACTAATATTAAATTGAATGGTTGGTCAATTAAGGCAAACTGAATAATATACTTTGCACAAATGTATGCTTTTAAATAATTTCTTCGACCCGTATGTAAGTCGTCCGTATCAATAATAATGTCGTCGCGTATAGACCGTTTAATAATTGAAAGAAAAAACCAATTAAATCATAAAAGTTTCCGTGTCTAAAAGAACAACATTAATATCGTTCATCGTCCATCAATATTGGTTCGAGAATGTTTTAGGCTCGTCTCTTGTAATATTTTTATTGTCTTCGATAGCTGATTGCTCTACGATAATAATATATTATGCAGTAAAATAATATGTGCCTACACAATTTATCTTACTATACTGGCGCGCGGAGACGAAACACACACATATATATTCGTGTGGTCCCGAAGGTGTGCATTTGTATGTGTGTCTGTGCGTGAAGTATATTTATATAATATTATATCGTATACCATTCATATGGCAACGGTCTTGCTTGGCTGTAGGACGAAAGAATGTTATTTGCAGCTGTCCTTTATTCGACGGAGGGTTGTCGAGTTTCCCTTTTGGTGGTCGTATAATAATAATAATAATAATAATAATAAAGAAACTATTTTTTTTCCTCCTCATTTCTTTCTTCTCGAGCCTGCGGTTCGCAGTTGGGGGAGGGGTTGTAACCCAGAACCGGCCGTTTTGACGAGGGTTCTAATATATCGGTTTCCTTTTACTATATTATATACGTACCAGCACATTATTGTCTACCTGGACCTAAGAAACTACTGAAAAATACCTACAATTCTGCCAACCTAATAAATATATTACGTTTGTGTTAACGTTAAAATACTCGGTCCGTCGAAAATCAAAAAGTATATAATATTATAAATTTATAATACTTCAAGAAATATATATACCTACTGTAGAATATTTACTGTTTGGTGTTTCTATGTATAAATGTATTATCTCTCGTTTGTAATTGAATACGAATTGCTCAATACTTAATATAATAAATTACACAATAATATCATAATATATATTTATATTTTATACTATCTACCGGGTTTTGAATGTACGGATAATTATTTAATCTAAAAACAGTTAATGTTTTTTGTACAAATGGCATATTAACTCAAATAGGCAGTTTACTCTACACACAATATCATAACATGTTACTCTGACAGAATGCATACTCCAGTGGATATTGTTATAGTGTAAAGGTGAACTATAAATTTAATTAACATATTTTGTTATTATATGCTATAAATATATTCACAATACTATTATCAAATAATACTTACGGTACTATACCTATATGTAGTTATGTATACTTACATTATATAATAATTAATAATAGTAGAATATAATATATAAAATCAATTAATATAATATTGTATACAATTAAATAGAACAAAATGAAAACTAAATTAATTCAAAGTGTATACGTATTTTTGGTTTCAAACTTTCAGCCAATTATTAAAATCGAATTTTGAATCGGTAGTTAATTATAGTTATAATTTTTAAGTATTTAAAGTTTTAATAAGTGGTGTTGAGTGGCAAACTTTCAGCGAGTTTTAAAATTATATTTTAAATAAATTTTAGTCCGAATAATAGTAAATATTCGTGAAATACTGTGTATACAGTCTATATTGTTGTAATCTTATGATATTCTTAGCAGAATATTTAAAAAGTTTTTGACATTAATTATTATAGATAGATTTATTTATAAATCAATTGAAACTGATGAACTAATAATTAATAATTCTACACAAAATAATATTAATTCGACTAAGTATAAATGCAATACTACCTTTGGAAAATGAATCCAGTGGTGGTGGGAATTGATATTTGTATTTAGTTAGGTATTAATATTTTAAATTTTAATAATTTTACATTCATCAAAAATATGTCAAAACTCAATACTATTTAATTTTAATTTCTATATAATTACTTTCCTCAAACTTAAAAGAATGTAGTATAATGCATTTTTATTTTTTTAGTATTAAATCTACATTTAGTGTAAAAAAAATATTCTGTTAACCAGCATCTTATTTTAATTGTTTTCTCTGTATTAAGTATATATCCTATTTATATTATGTAATATATATATTTTAATATTATGTAAATGCTGAACTCAACATTCTCAGTACAAGCTAATGTTTATAAGTTATAGGGAATGTGTAACCATAATGTATACTGTTTAAAACTTTTATTTTTTACTGTTCGTATTTTTAATTAGTTACAAATAGAACAATTATTATTATTATTATTATTATTACGACTAGTTGAAGTCATAGTTATATCCATAAATGTGATTAGATATCCGATTTGTATGGCTTTAAAATATTGTATCATAAATATTGAATCTATTTTTGCGTTCTTTATTGTTAGTTATTAATTACATCCTAAAATAGTAAAATACGTTAAATTACATCCACATTCCATACCCTAAAATATATATTATTTTTGTAAACATGCAATAAATTAAAAATAAATTGTATTTTACATTTAGTTTATGCATCTTATTAGACCAACGATGTTGAGGGTTGTGTCATTGCTTATGATGTATTTTATGTTTTGTCGTTAAGGGTTTTTTATAATTGTATGTAATGCATAAGTATATTTTTTTTACATATATTTTTTATATAAATAAATACCTACAGTGACAAATACGACTGATACTAGTGTAAATATAAAAAAAAAAAATTGTTATTATAACATATAAGATGATATAAGTAGTTTCAACATTCCTTAAAAATAATAGAATAAATGTTATAATCTATAAACTGTAAACTTGCACCTGTGTAGGTACCATAATTTTTTAAAGATAAAAAAACAAAATTCGTTTTACTTGAATATTATAACTGTATACAAAATTGCATAATAATTCTTGATGCTTTTATGGCAATTGTATAAATAATTTGTCGACTCACTACCTCACTATCTACACAGTTAGTTTTTATCTAATTAATATTACCCGTCTATATCCAAATAATCGTTTAATGAAAAATCACTTCTTATTTATTGTTCATGCGGTAAAGCGGCGTGTAAGTAGGTAAAAACGACAAAGTAATATTTTTCCATTAATTTGTGTTTAAAAATATAAGTGATGATATTAAATATTGTTGATGTAGGTGCGATTATGTTCCATATATAATGAGCTACTGTAAGTTATATACGTTATATACTTATATATTGTTGTCAATATAAATGTACCTACTGAGGTTTTAAATGACAATATCATATTTCATGATTTGACCACAGCGTAAAATATATTTGTAACTCAAGATTTCATCCATTGTTTTCTAGCTGCTATTTTGTTTACTATGTATTCTTATTCTTATGTGACCTATACTTACCGACTGCCGATTAAATGTGACTATATACAGATCGATTACACTGTTGAAAATCACAAACCACAAATCACCAAATTACTGAAGATTCCCTAATAGTAATACGTACGAATTTATGGTTAAAACTTAATTCGCATATATTTCTTATAACATTGATATTATCTTGATGTTGAACTTTATTAAGCAAATTACATAAAAATGTCATACATTTTGAAAAACCGATGAGATCTTGTCTACTTTAACATGTGTTGTATAACATGAGTAACAGTGGCTACTTGCAAGCTACAATGCTGCATACATATGAATATATGATACATAATATCATATTTTATGCCATTTAACAATGTTATTATACATAGAAAACTTATTATATATACCGCAATACCGCATAAATAATATGCAAATAGTTATTTTATAATATCAATAGTATATGATATACCACTTATAAAGTATATTATTTTATTAATATGTAGAAATGATCTCATATTATTTATTAGTCAGTATAGTACTGACAAGTGCATCAATTATATTATAATTTACTCTATTTTACTATATTTAATATACTCTTTTTTTTTTTTACTCTATAGTAAAAATGCGATTTTGTTGAAAATCGTTGTTGTGAATAGTTAATAAAGAATAATTTATTATAATTAGTGGAAAAAACAAAAATGTATTGTATAACTTAACAACTCTGAACCATTCCAGACATTTTAATAAGCGTGTAATTCAGCAGCAGTAACAATTACCATTACAGCTGGTATATTAATTTAAAATGAAATCGTATAAATATAATTCTTACCTGTATGCTGTATGGATATATTGGCCATTTAGTATTGTAAATATTAATGTATTATACAGAAATAATATAGTACATTGTACATTAGTATTGTATTTATTATTAACATTTATATATACTATTATATTAGTATTCTACAAATAAGTAGGTAATAATATATCAATATTATAGAATTTATTTGTTAAAATCTGTGTGTGGTCCATAATAACTAAAGGACCACCACCACACGTTAAATAATTGATGAAAAATTATAGTAAATAATAAATATTTAACTGTATTCTGTACTTTTACAGATTATTTCTAAACTAATTGTTGGATTATTTTAATTGTATATTTTAAATTGTAATGTAAAATAATAATATATTATTAAAATGTTACATTTTGTAATTTATAAATAAACAAAATTATAACAGAGGTAGTTTACTTGGAATTTTACGAACTATTTATTATTAGGAATGTGTACATCACACGTTATCAGACCTGGATAGGCCATTCGAATATTCGAGATAATCTCGAAGGGCCACTAAAATGTTGGGCTGGTAGGATTCGAATGCTCCATGTTAATATAACATTAAACAAGGTAATGCCTTATTTCCTATTTCATCAACAAATGTGATAAAGCATTATTATTTATTAATATTTAAATTTGGCCAATATGGGCCATTATAACAAATTATGAGCAGGTAGAAAAATATTTTTCGAAGATCCGAGACTACCCGATCATCCGGTCCTGAACGTTGTTCATATTATATATTGTTATATCGTTCACAAACTTACTAAAAACAGTATTTATATTCATTTTTTTAAAACATTTAATGTAAACAAATCTATTAATCAAGAGACATGGCATTCATAGTCTTATCTCGTTTTGTACATAATATATTTTTATTATATTTCAAAATTTTAATACACTTTTGATGACATATCATTATATGATGACGTTATAACACATAAGTTATAAAAAATGAAAAATTATTGAATTGTTTGTAAAAACTAATTTCCTGTATAAGGTTCATCATAATGTAAATGTTTCCATTAACATTTTAATAAATACAAAATTATAAAACTATGCTTTTGACGTTTGTGCATTGTGGTGTTACCAAGCAATTCAAATTGTACTATATAAATTGTACGGATATTATATGAAAATATGATAATACAATGAACTAATTAAATATTAAACACATTTTGGTTTTTTCCACTAATTATAATAAAGTAAGTCGTGATTCGTGAAGTATACCCTACTCAACATTCGATTGTTGAAATTTGGATTCTAATAGTAGTTAAAAATAACACAATTCTTTGTATGAAAATATATATACCTATTTATAAGTATTTTAAAAGAAATCGGATGTCTAAATCTAAGATCTGTGTATATTGTAAATCATTGATTGTTTACGATTATGCAGTGAACTCCAAAGGGCCATTTTGAGTTTTGACTTGATCGATTAATTTCACTGCGAGGACAAAATTTGAGATACGTCTAATTTATACAACAAATAATGGTGCTCAAACTCATGGGCGAAGTATGATAACAAATTTAAATTATTGACCTCTTGGTAAACCAACATATTGTATATATTGTGACTGTGGTCTGTGACTCGTGTCGTTAACATAATATAATATAAAATATACGTAATAACGTACCATGTATAAAATATATACGAGTATATATTATATTTTTATATATTGTATGTATTGTGTGTGTGTGAAAAAAAAAACAATTAACAGTCCAGACACTCGGAAATAAACAAACGCCATTGTACGCATTGTATTATGATTATTTATTATTATTTGAATTTTTTTTTTATTATTATTATTATCTATATGACATTATATACACTACAATACTACATAATATTGTATTATATAATGTATACATAAGCAACTAACGCGAGCATACAGCACAACGCCTACGGCACAGTTTCTCGTTGCAGTACTGACGCACAGCAAAAATTAACAGAAAAAATTCAAAACGGATCTTCAAATCACACTGGAAATGTGTTGTGTACATTTACACTGCAATGTATAATTTGACGTATAAGCGAAAAAAAATTGCGACCAACACTGACTAACACGTGTGATAATATTTGTAGTTAAATCGCGACGACGCATACATACGTATAAATGTATAATATTATACAAGACAATGTATTATAACAGCATAATATATTGTGATACAACGAAATAATTTCATAAGTCAAACGGCGGTTTTATTATCCAACACAATATGCTGGAATGGTGAAAAAAATTTTAACCGTTCGCTCGGTTGAAAATTTTGCAGTGCAGACTTTATTATAATAATTTGTAATAGTATTAGAATTATATAGACAATAGAGTGTATAAACAAATAATTTTAATAATAATTTAACTACCTACACGAATGATCCCGTGTTCATCACACCGAATATACAAAACAGTGACACAAGGCCGTACTCAGAAAAAAAAAATGTTCTTGTTATCAAAGTCGTTCAATGGACGCGACAAAATATATTTTTATTAAAACATGGGAACAGTAAGTTGTAGTACCTACTACGAATGGCGATAGGTGGGAAAGTGCGATGCGACTCGAGACGGATGAATAAATACTCGGTCTATACAAATAATGTATATTTAATGACGGTTCGACTGCAGCCGAGGAGACACATACTGCTAAATACGAAAATAATACTACCTACATATCAATATAATATAATATATATATATATATATATATATTGATATTATTTGCCTCGTGTATGTCGCCACGTCGGCATAATTATTATTTACGAGTATTAGTTATAATTTACCAGAAAATAACGACAGACCACCTAACATCGTGAATGTAGCTAATAAATACGATAATATACTTACGTTGTGTATAGGTTTTATCGGTGACGATATGACAATATATGTAAGTGTCATCGTCATGACATTATATTAAATCGTATGAAATATGTATGATAAACAGTATTATTACGGGACTGCACCGCGGCTGGAGTTTGACCGAAACAAGTCGTTTTGCTCGATAAGTATAATATCTTTTAATATTGTTTCACCTAGGCTATGGGGCTGTACTACGGACTATGTACCTATATGATTTGCCAACAGAAAATTAACTGCCAAAATCGGGACAATTGAAAACTAAAACAAATTATTAACTACATTGTCCATGCAGGTATATACTTTACAGTTTATATTATTATAATATACTCAGTTAACGCCTACTCGGTAACATGGGAGAGTGTGGCAATTATGGCACCGCAATCACGACCATCATAATATAAAAATTAGTTGATTAGGTATTAAGTATTCAATAAATATATAAGGTGGGTATAAAGTTACTTGAAGTTACTTTTTTTCCAATTTAGCCATAGGATAATTTGTCTGTATAGAAATTGGATTGAAGTAATACTAAGGAAGAATAAGTACAGTGGTTTCCAGTTGTCATTATTACCTTACATTATTATTTCTAATTTCTAAATACATTTAACTATTTTTAAAACTATTGACCGCTTGCTGTTACTTATTTTATTATTTTAGGTTCATTCTAAAATAATCTTGTACATTTTCCAGCAATTATATTTTTTCAAGGATTAATAGTGGTTTTCGTTTTTTGTGGTTTTGTAGTTTTGCATACAAATATAATTTTATAAGCCCTATGACTGATTAGTATAATAGTATGATTAGCACATAACGTAATGTAGGTACAACACTGTATCTTTGTATTTTTTTAAAACTGATTTTATTATAACGACGCCTGGTAGGACTAACGCATTTTAAAAATGTTTGAAAAACTAAATAGGTACTTACTAATTTGGAATATTTTGTTAAACTAATAGGTAAACTAAAATATGTAGGTAGTAGGCACTATTGTGGATATTGAAAATAATGGCTTATTTAGTTTATGCCTGTATGGGGTTAAAAATTTAAGCCTTCCAAAATTTTCTTGTATAGGTATAGACAATTTATATTAATTTTTTTTAATTCGAGTTGACTAATATTAATTATTTCAATTATATTTCTGAAGAACATCATATTGTTTAACGGGACGCTTGGAATATAATTGCTCCATATTTTTTTAATTTTCATAACGGTGCTAACAATATTATTTGTCAATAAAATATAGACTATATGCCTATATGTAAACGATTTGTGCAATTATACATTTTTAGCAACCAGCTCAAAATGACGAATCGGCGTCAATAATAATTTGCCTTCAATGTAATAGACATATTATACACACAAAACACAACATTCCGTTTTCCAAATATTATATATTTTTAATTTTTATTTAGATTTTTATTTCGTATTGGTACTAAGATTATATATATCTGTATATTATAATTTACAGCCATACAAACCAAATCAAAAATTAAAGAATTTCAAACACAGCTCCTTAGATATTATACTGTTTTGTGAAATTTATCACAATTTAAAATGGTCTATAAATTATAATATAATCGCCTTCTAAAAATCGTGGTTATAGCGCCTATAGAGTCTTATAAATGGCTACAATAAAAGGTTTAACGAAAATTTGAGAATACAAGTTATAGGTATTTCCATGAAAAAACTGGAACAAATAAAATCAGTAACCATAATTTAAATTAACAGTAGATTATTACCTACCAAGCAGGTTTCATTTTAAACGACACTTATATTTTATTATTGACAAAAATAAGGTCATTTAGGTACTAGGTATTATATTCTTGCAAATGTAAATATTTAACTCAATCAACGTAAAATTCTCAAAATTATATACATTTTTACTAAAACGATTACAAAGAAAAAATGTAGGTATTGAATATTGATAATAGATAACATAATATATTTGGCAGACTACCTACTTACTCTGATATTTTTTATTTATAATTTGTCTTTAATTGTTTTTTCAGAAAATAATTATAAAGCTATAAACGCCTGAAAGTATGGCTAAATATTTTGAATACCATGGTTTTATTTTAGTAGCTGTCTATCTATATCCAATTAACAAATTCACATTTTCACATATAATTTTACTCGATTATACATTCTTAGTTCTTACTAAGAATGTATAACATGCATAAAAAATTATACACGGTTAAATTAAATGTAAATTCTTAAAATTAAGTGTTTTAGAAACACATTAACAGAATATTAATTTTCCGTTTGATTTGTTCAAATTTTTGAACTCAGAACATTTATTAAAATTATTAAACCATTTAATGATTTTAAGGTTTGATTTATACCTACAATTTTACTAATTTTAATTAGAAAAAAGTATAAAACGTTAATAATATTTACCAACTATTATTACTGTTTAAAATTATATTTAACTGTTTTTATAAACACACGATAGGGTATCAATATTTTTGACTGAAAATTTATTTAATGTACTTAAGTTGTTTTTAGAATTTATAACAGAGTACTTAAAAAATCATAAATGTTTCATTTCCATATAAATCTAATTAAATGAAATCCTCTAACGCTATAGCATATATATAAATATAAATGCTTCGATGCTTAAAACAATTCATTATTTTGTTTTAATAAAACAGTCATAGGTACTAATCATATTATTATATTATCCGTCGCTACAGGGAATTGGGATTCTTAATTTTTATTTAAAGTAGTTTATAAATATATAGTATGTTAACTTGAGATAATCAATTGGTGCAAATTGAGTAATTCTTCTTAAGTTCTAAAATGGTATAAACTCAAAGGTTTATTAACAAATTAAATTTAACACCTTAGCTATTAAACACCTATAGCGTATATTAACCACTTATAGGAGTAGTATAATATTTATAATATCTACCTACTTATAGGCGCAGGTACATTAACTAAACAGTTATATTGGCGCATATTGTTATTAAATCGAAATCGTTAGAAGTATTGTAGGTAATTATTTTAAAATCATACATTCCTCTAGTGATTAAACTCGTAAATTATTATTTGAAAAAAGTGATAATGCATAGTTACATAATTAATGTAACAAAAAAAGACTTCAGTAGTACTGCAGTCTATAAAATATTATATGCGTGCGTGTGTGTGTGTGTGTGTGTGTGTGTATTTATCTGCTGAACTTTTATGAATTTACCTACTCCAAAGTGGTAAAGTCTGAGCCTATCATCGGATATTTTCCTAAAGGGACGCTCCGTTGGGCGTGTGAATCAACGGTCCCTCCGACAGAAGTCGTATCGCACTCAATCGCACGCGTGTACATAATATACTTGGGTGTTTTAAATGTTTAATACATAGTTAATAATTATTATACGATCACGATGTGGGTCCCTCATTGCCCGGGTGTGTGTTCAACATCATACTATTCATATAGTGAAAAACTGAAAATTGCGCCTGCCTGTAGGGATCGTACCAAAATCGATTACGCTTAACCTCCGCGTAGATACCTTCGCGATTCGATGGGCACACCGAGACACTGAGTGTGTGGGTTGAAGTTTGACATATTTTACAATAACGTACGCGGTATACATGAAACGTTCCCACAAAATGCGGGCTTTATGGCCTGAACTCGTTTTGAAATATCGTTTGTTCGCCAAACGATTCCTTATGGCTTAGGAGTTGTAACGTATCAAAAATAATAAAATAATCTTATTTCGTCACACATTCACACTTCACATAAGATAATGACAGTAAAGTTCGCGTTATTCTGCAACAGTTTGTTTTTCCTAGTGAGAGTATGTGTAGGCACACAAAAATGGGCAGTGGGGTGCTCAACCGCCCTTGCACCATACGACACCGTCAAGCCAACTATAGGTACTTACTTCATAATATGTTATTAAAATTATAAAAATATATTATATTTATATTGTGTTTATTATGCAAGTTATTCGTATTATTGCGGTTTTTCTTTTGTCCACAGTGGTTGTTTTTCGCCCTTCCTTGGTGCTTATAATAATATATAAAACTATATATAATATTATTCAAATCTCGACTCATGTTTCCCAGTCATGCCGGGTTCTCAGCCCACAACGCGGTACCATCATATTATACCCTTTACCGATTTCTAAGTGTATATACGCTGCACGGCTGTCGTTATTGTTGTTGGTATAAATTTATTATTAAAATGCGTTATATAAGCTCTCACGATCAGCTAGATGAATTGCATCTTGAACAGTGACCACTGACCTGGTTTGCGGAATTCCATATAGCCGTGCAGGTATATAGGTAATATAATAAATAAACACGGCATAAGTAGAGAGAGAGAGAGAGAGAGAGAGAGAGAGAGAGAGAGAGAGAGAGAGAGAGAGAGAGAGAGAGAGAGAGAGAGAGAGAGAGAGAGAGAGAGAGAGAGAGAGAGAGAGAGAGAGAGAGAGAGAGAGAGAGAGAG
>JACXSJ010000914.1:0-63348 GCA_014851325.1 Pentalonia nigronervosa | reverse complement strand
GCACGGTTAGAGCGCGTTTTGTGGACATCTATGTTATACCAACCTACGGGTGTATCCGGTATAGGTTCGGTATAATTACATTAGACATTTATACATATTTACATTGTGCTTCTGCGCGGCAGAGTGGCACTGCGTGCAGACGATGAGAAACGTTTTCGTCTTCATCCTCTGGCGATTTTCAAGTGAAAATATAATATGTACAACAAGGTCCAAGAATAATCGGCTTATTATTATTATTGGCAGAAATCGGGGAATGGTTTTTAAGACTTATTGTGGCCCGACTGGAGACTAAGAACAAGGTTCCCTAACTGACCTTTTCATTGCATTGTGTAGTGTTTTTTGGTGTATAATGTAGGTACCTATACACAATGCGTTGGTAAAAAATTGTTAGTAACACATTACATTCAAGTTACATTATATATATATCATATCGAACAACTACACAATGAATAGTGTGAAGGTACCTTAAATCTCCATACTTAGGTATAATAATTAATAACTAATAATAGTAATAATTATAATGTCATGTGTATACGATTTTTTGTAAATTTTAAAATGCTCTTTATGCATGCAACTTTATGCTTCAAAATCAAAATATTAAAAAAATCCTACATAATGTTAAATTCACTCTAATATTCAAAATAATATAGTAAAATGGATTATTCTGAACATAAAATTTGCTATAATAGGTTGCATTAGTAAAGCGGAGACAAAACATGCGCATATGACGGACTTTTATAATAGCAACTATTGTCCTTGCTATAACCAAAACAATATTTGAACACCAAATAATTGAATGGTTGTAATTTTGTAAATATTGAATTATCATAAATTAGTTTAAAATATTAAACTCAATACTTATCTAAAGAAAACACAGTTGTAAATTAGTCTGTGTGTATTACGCATCATGTATAATATACTTAGTATATCAAAAAGCGCGGGACCCAGAGCAAAGGCCCAGTTCGCTCTGCCCAAAGGGTGACCTTGTATTAACTTCACATGACCAATATGAATAGCTTCGGTAACTCAACTAAGTTTATTATAAAATCATGAATTCATGAGTGATGCGACTTTGGTGTACGACACGACCTCGAACACGACTCGTGAGTTCCGTATGGATTTCTACAAACAGTATTATAGTGACGTCAAGTCGGTATTTTGTCGGCACAGGTACATGTTATTATTTTTGTCCCCGTGGTCTATGAGCATCGGGTGATGGGTCGGTGGATCGTGTTGTTTCTTTTTTTAATTTTCGGGCACCGATCGAAACACAATGTTTACGTGTTGCAATAATCGTTGATTGTTGATGTATAATTATTATGTACATGTATATCATAAATTGTTTTTATTTTAATATGTTTTGTTAATACGGCGCGCAGCGCTAGTCGGCGTGCCACAAAAATATAATTTTCGTATTAATGGCTTTGTGAGGTCACACGATCGAGTGAACTTCTAAACGTTGTAGACCAAATATCGCAATATTGCATAAAAATCACATTTTTATGAATCGTAGTTGTTTACATATACGCACGCGAAAGCAATTGAATGACACATTTTCATAACAACAAAAAACCTATTAGCTATTAGGTCCGTTTAATTATTATAATTGTCTCTTCGTGTAATCTGTTCCCAAATTGTTACTGTGTAGACTACACAACCTACGTGTACATTAGATTGCGTCGTCGTCGGCGTAATTATTCGTCTCGATACATTTTTTTAGTATTTGTTATTATTCCGGATGATCGTGGACCAATAATATTTTAAAGATTGTTTGATTAGTCGGTAGTGTTGAAAATTAAGATGCATAACTGTCTTAAAATCAGTGAAGTAGGTGCCTTTATTTATCTAAAGTTTAAACTATAACCGGTTTGGTGAATATCGGAGTTATGTGTAAAATTTATTTGTAGGGCCTATTCAATGACGTATTAGGCGATACTTAAGGACCTTAGTAGCATGACAACAGTGAAATTTATGACCATTATTGAATCTGGATGACTAGATAAATATCTACATGCAAATAATTTTATCTAATCAATTATTAGGTAGGTAGGTAACTAATTCATATCATATAATAAAAGTATTATTGTTTTGTAAATTATAATGAATGATTGATTAACTTCTAAGTATGTGATAATCGTCAACCAGCAATAAACACTCAATCATTTATTTTTTTCGTCTAGTCAATAGGCTTATGAAGGAAATTTTTTGAGACACAGGACTTAAGACTTAGTAGGGTGGGTAGGTACTGGGTACTGTGTGGGTGGGTATGTATGTACTATGTACTATGTAGGTATCTAAGAAGATAAAAGATGGTAGTAAAATGTTTATTATTAATAATTTATGTACATTTTACATAATATTATTTTACTTTTTTTTAGTCTCGTCTAGGTCATAAAAAAAAATGGTAAATGGATACCGCTCTGCTATACTAGTAGATGTCAAGTAAATCAATATAATATACGTGTTGAATTTGAAATCAAATGATATAAAATCATTTATATATGAAAAACGATTCTGAGCGAAGACGGTCTGTCAGACATTATGGCTAAGTATATTTTATGATATAATTGCTGTTAACTTAATGCATTTTACTATTAATAATATAGTTGGTTGAATCAACTTTTACCGAAAACTTGCATTTGAAAATGTTATTGAGTGTATAAGATACAATAATATAGGTACTTAAAAGTTTCAAGCACTCACGAAAAATATTTTTAAATTACTACGAAAAAACTAACATCATTATTCTTTATTTATATATCTAATTTTGTCCAAATTTGAACTTAAAATGACTTTAAAAATCATCAATGTAATTATATTTTTTAGATTTTCTGGTTATAACTTCTAGTTATTTTTGTGAAATCTTGTTTTAAATTTTTAAGATTTTTGACTCAAGAAACAATTTTTATTTATCTATTTTTATAGAAATTAAAAAAAAAAACGAAAATTTCTTATGCCTACAATTAGCTAAAAAAAGTCTTAAAATAGTTTAAAAATTTATGATTATCCAATGCCTAATTTCAAACACTCATAAAAAACTATTTTGACTTTCCGGTAAATTTTTTTGTGAAAGATAGAAAAACTTATGTAGAATATGGTGTTAAAATTTTAATCCTTAGATTTAAACAAATATTTTTTATGAATTTATAAATGAAAAAATTGGAAATTTTCATGATTTTATGTTTTTTCGAAATTCTAACTTTAGTTGCTTGTTAAAAACTATTGTAGACTTACGCTCCACTTAATTTTAAGTTTTACTCATAAAAAGTTATGAGGAACTTTATACTAAATTTTCAAGTTTTTTGACAGTAAACTAAAATAAACATTTGGTGAAAATTTCGTTTATCTACAATTATTATTTTTTGTTACATTAAAAAACAAAATCGATTTTTTCAAAGATTTGCTAGTTAATAATCATAATAAAGTTAAAATTAATAAGATGCATATTATAAAACAATATTTTTATTTAGCAAATACAAGAAATATTAAGTTTATGAAAAATAGATACTTTGTTGTTCTTGTTTCCATTTAGTATACATGTTTTTAGGAATTTTATTCATACTATTTAATTTTTCAATAAAACTGTTTCGTAACTGATCATCAACCAATTGAGTATTCATCAAAGTCTTAAGGAATGTACCAATAAAATATTTGTTTCTGAAAACACATGCTTCTAAGACAACCCGCATTACTTGACCATTTGATTTGAAGGATTCAAGCACTTTGACAATGTCTGCTTCATGACGGTTCTGAAATATAGTATAACAAGATTCAATATTATTATTTACTATATTAGCATGATGAACAAATCATCTCTATGATTTATTTATAATACACATCAAATATCTAACATAATATAAGATAACAAATATTGAAACATACAATCAAAGTTTCAAATAGGTATTTGATATTATGGATTAACAAATGATTATAAATTATTTTAATTGATACGTAGTCGTGGTATATACAAATTTTGAACATAGTTTAGAAAATGCAACTCATTCAATTTTTTTTTTTATTAAGACAAAAGCAAATTAATAAAGAAATACGGATAATGTTCTACTTAAACTTAAATTTGTTAATATGACAAATGGCTCTAGTATTTGACTTGAACTCGTGAATACATTAGTAAACAATTACTTACAAAGAAATAATAAGCATTTACTCAAATTAAATATTTGTAATAAAATATGGAAATATATTTTACTATGTAATCTTGTTATAGAATTATAATAATAAATAAGTAAGATATTTTTAATAAATTAAGTTAAGATAAATGCAATATAGTTAATTATATTTTTGTTTCAGTGACTAAATGTTAATAAACAAATCAATATCATACAATTATAAAACTATAGTTTGTTATAATAATTTAGTTTATAATTTTATTTTGTAGAAATTTTTCTTTTAAGTTAAAACTTTACAGAAATATTTTATTTTATTATTATTGCTTAACCTAAACAATACCTAACCTTAACAATTAGATTATTTCAATAAGTTATGGATATAGAATATTTGGGTAGTAAAATACATATTGCTTCAAAATTATATTTATACTTTGGTATTGAATTAATATTAACATAATTTATTGTTCCTAATATAGTATTAAACTAATAATAAGCTATGATTTTGTTTACTTGACAATCGTCGTAATTTTTAAACAGACCCATGTAATCTTCTCCGTGATTTATTTTGATTAGTTGGGCCTGAGCTTTTTTGACATAATCAAACTGTACAGATACACAAGATTCTGTTAATTTAGGTTGCTGGAAAATTATAACATATTAATATAAACACACTAGATATAACCAAACTTACATATTATTTATGTAATAATTACAGTATTAATATGGGCTGCTAAAGCGGCAGGTAAGTCGATGGGTAATAGTTCGGTAAGCAAAGAATAGAATACTTTAACAGTATCTACATTTGGTTTATATGAACTGTACCATCTGCTGTATTCTGACCAAAGACCAATTTCCAAACAACATTGACGAAAAATTAATAAAGCGGCCTTTTGCATAAAGAAACTTTTGTCTGTAGTTGATTTGGTCAATGTCTGGTTGAAAAATTCTTCTAATTTTACTGCAATTAAGTAAAATATTTATAAATAAATTTTTCAATATAAATATATATAAAGAAAACAAATACATTTTAACATATGACATAGATGAGATTTTGTTTTAACAAAAGTAGAAATTAAAGACAGTATCAATTTCCAATTGGCTTTTTCTGCATGGTGTGCTATGACATTTTGAATCAATGAATATATAACATCTTCATTAATTTCGTCCATAAACTGAAATAATATGAATCATAAAAATTGATTAATAAATTAAGTTACTATTTTTTTATGGTAGATTAAAAGTAATAAAAAGTACCATTTTAAGCAAATTGTACATAGAATCTGGAGTTTTATATAATCTATATTGTTCATATGCAATATTCAAATGAAAATCAACATCAGCTATAAGCATGTTTTTTAACATTATTTTGAATATTTTTTGAATTGTTGATTTTGTTAAAAAAGATGAACATTTAAGATTTTTCAAATAGACCCATCCATCATAATTTTTAATGATTATTAGGCTTGACTGTTAAATATGTAGAAATAAATCTATAAATATAAATTAATATTATTAAACATTGATACAAAGCTGTATTTAGATCATCCTCTCAATATTTTATAGATATAGAATCTTTTTTTGTTCATTATAAGAACAATGTTAAAAGTTAAAACATATATACTTTTTTTATCACCCTCACCCACCAAAAAAATTGTCTAAATACAGCCTTGTATTGATGTATATTGTACACTAAATCAGTACTTTAACTAAAAACAGTTGAATAATTTGTATGTGCTGATGAAATTTATGGTTAGGTTCTCCAGACAATAAAATGAATAGACTTTCCAATAAGTCTGTCAAAATGTCTTGACATATCTTTTCTCCAGATTCAGACATGCACAGCAGAGTTTTAACAATATGATCAGGATCCCACTTATAACTGAAATAAATTGACATAATACACGTAAAGTAAATATATCTTGTAAATATTCTACTGACCAAGTGATAAATTCTGTAAAGTCAATAATTTGTTTTGTATGTAATTGCCAAATTATTTCAATGGAATATTTATTCTCCTGAAATAATAGTATTAAAGATATTGTAATAGTTCAAAAACAGAAAAATGTATTGTATTTGTATGTATTGTTAATAAATGTAAAATGTACCTGTAGCTCCAAAATAGTCTTTAGTAAATTTGAATTAATATCTTCAGATAATTCATTGATCAAATTATCTAAAATACTTCTATCTTTTTCATTCAACAACATACTCATATCTTTATTTCTTATAAATAGTGCATTTAATTCTTCTGCCTTCTTAAACAAAAACATTTTGACACCTAAAATAAGTATTAATTAAAAATAAAATACAATTTCATCCATTGAAATATCGATCAATATTTAAGTATAAAAATATTTTAATTTAATTTGTTAACATAAATCATTAGGAAGTGTTTTTTTTTCTTCATAAATGTATGATTAGTTCAAATTATTAGCTAGTGCCTATAGTTTTAAATGTTTTTATAGTTGCAAATTTGTATGAATCTATAAAGATAAGCTATCTTCTAGGTATAATACAAAAAAAAAAAAAAATAATTTAATCATTAAATAATTAAATTAAATTAAATGTTCTTTAATTATTAAATACATATTTAATTGAGCAAAATGTATTGACTATTATTAATAAAATAGAATTATTTAATAATACAAATGATACATTCACTTTAAATGAATAACAGTCAAGAGTAATTTCTATACCTATTTCTAAGTTCTAATGTTAAACATATTGAAAACTCTAAAATAAAACATGTCAATAGCTGATTAAAAAATAAATAATTATGAGTGAATTTAATCAAGTTTATTATATTCGTTACTTTGTATGTTAGCAAAGTAATAAAAAATATGATACCTATGTTTTTATTTCAATACATTTATGAATATATATGCTTATAACATCAATGAATACGACGACATCATAAGTAAATTAAGACACATTTAGACAATTAAGGCACATTTATTTCTTCTAAGAAAATTTTTAATAATGATTGATGAAATAATAATGAGAAGCATGTTAGAACTATAAACTCCATATGCCATATCAACAAATATGATGAATTGAAGTTAAATATATATGAATGTTCATTAAACGTATATAAAACTTAATACTAAAACATTAGTATTGTGTGTACAAAACTATTTTTAATTATTTATTAGTATTCAATATTTTAATATTTATGATGAAATATATGTGTATTACCTAATGTTAGTAATCCATAAAGAAATGTTGTACTATAATGATTGAATTATGTATACAGTGTGATTCACCAAGCATGCTCACCCTTTTTTTTCTTCAATAATGCAGGTATACAAAATCTGATTTTTGGAATTTTAAATAAAGCTAAAGACTATATTTTCAAATACTTGTGATTTTTTATACTATTTAAGAATTGTTTTGTGGAAATATAAACATTTGTTTTTTTTTTTTCAATGAGAATCCTCATTTTCTACTGTAAATTGTTTAGCCCAGCAGTTCTCAAACTTTTTTTTCTCATATCACACATGTGTATCATTAATCTGTCACGTACCACTTATGACTAAAAATAGAACTATCTAAAATTGCAATACATTTCTTTCAAATAATAAGGCAGCAAAATACTACAATTTAATTATTTTTTATTCATTAATAAAAATATATTAGTTTTTTAAATTAAATATATATTAATAAATACATTTTATAAATAACTAATTAATAATGAATTTTCAATGAGAAGTATGGATTACAAATTTGACATTAGTGATGAAATATCTGGTTCAATGGTGCTTAATTTTAGGCATAAATTTGGATCAACATTGAGTTTATTTCAAAACTTGTATTTTTACTACGAGCATTGAAGAGAAGCCAATTTTACAAAGATATTAGATGAGTAGTTGTAAAAGGTATTAAAAATAACAATGCTTTTGGATATTCGTTTTTTTAATTTTTATCTATTAATAGTGACTAGTGCAATTATAAAAGTTAATATTTCTAATTTTTAGTTTCTAGATAAATAGCCATTTAGGTATTTTAATTTGTAAGTAAATTGTGGTTAGTTGTATGATTGAGTTATAATTATGTAAACACGAGTTAATTGATATTGAGTAGGTAATACTTTTTACACATCTCTATCAATGTTTGTTAACTGAAATTACTGATCTTATTGAATGCAAATCACTTTTGTTTTCCTATAAAATATAGCTACAATAGAGTATTGGGGCACTCAATGAAATTATACTATTTGTACATTATATTTTTTTTTTATAGTTATTATAATATTATTAATATTCTATATGCATAGATATATAATATGCTTAGAAATGTTATGTTTTATTATTTTCAATATACTACACAGATAAAATAATAAATATCAATAATAATTTACAGTAGGTAAAATGAATAGTAGTCATTATTGAGTAAATTACTTTAAAAATATTAAGTTACATTACTAAACTATTTGGCTAAAACAATTTTTGTTAACAGAATTCGTATAAATATTACTTATCATCATACAAAGTTACTTTTTAAACAATTAATGTAGTTACTAGTTACTCTTGGTTACTTAAATAAATAAATAATAAAATTACCTTAATGCTACTCAAAAAAGTAACAAGGTAGAGGCTTACAACCTAACACTGGTATGTGTTTGACTGTTACATTTCCATTTTCCATGGATCTTCTCTAAAGATATAAATATATAATTATATACTATATACTGTTAACTAATATATATTAACGTAATATTAAGTTAAGTTATGCTTAATAAATATTACCTTTAATATTATCAAAATTAAAGGTAAAAATCGTATATTTTTTGTTTAATTGTTGGTTTCTTAAAATTATTGGAAGAGTATTTTACAGATTTAAAGTGTTAAAAGAAGTTAAAAAAAATTATGTTTTCTTTTTTACAATTATTTACAAACAAGAATTACAAAATAAAAATCAAGTTTTCGTATGTTTATATAGGTACACAGATATGTACTATCAACTAGATTGATGAAGTCATTATCAGCCATTTTAATCGAGGTCGTCGATATGTATATTATATCTACTGCATTAAACTGTGAACTGGAATTAAATAGCTGATGTCTGCTTCAACTCTAAGGTTTCAGCTAAACACATTAGTAGGATACAGCAGTTGACTATCTATTGTAGTTTATTGTACATATCTGTGTATAGGTATTAAATAAGTCGTAAATGAAAATAAATATAATCAATGTCTAACAAGTTATAAAAAGAATGAAATGATTACAAACACGCCGGAAATGATAATACATATCTTATCTTCTTAAAACCTAACTATCGACTTCATACTTCATAGTTAATAATTATAAGAAATCGTTCAACTGCCCAACTCAGACCAAGTTGAGTATCAACTATCGGAAATCTGAGTATGACTGAAACGTTTTATCTTTTTTTGTTTTTATCTGATGTAAAAGTAGGAGCAAATGTACATTTCATAATGCTTATATAGATATAACCATAGGCGCAACTTGAACAATTGTATTGGGAAGGCTAAAATTATATAAGTTGCACAGACTTACAAGTGCTCTGCCTCGCACTCCATAAATTTTTCTATACGTTTGTATACTGTTTTTTGAGTTGGCTACAAAATTCCAAAATTAAATTTTTTTTTTAGGTGCTAATTATACATTTTAGTGTTTATATAATTATTAGATTTTTTGGTTAAAGTATAAAATACTTATGAGAAACATTGTTTTAAATATTTAATCCTAAGCTATACAAATTGAACATTTTTATATAATTTTATAACTATAAAACAATTTGCAAATTTTCGTGATTTTGAGAAATTTCATCAACATTTGAACTTTAAATGTTTAGAAAAATAAACCATTCCAAATATGCATATTAAATATTTTTTAATTGCTATAAGAACAACTTATGAAAACCTTATATTAAATTTTCAACTTTTTTGACTCAGCAAAATATTTTTTATTGATATTTATAAAAAAAAAATCATTAATTTCTTAGGCTTATAAATAACTCAAAAAGAGTCAAAATATTTTGAAAATTTTATGATGTATAGAAAATGCTAAAATAAAAATTTGGTTTTTGTAACAATTTTGAAAATTAGTTAGAATTTTTATTTTTTATTTCCATTGGTACAGTTTATTCACTTTCCTTTCAAAAATAATTCTGATTTAAAAAAATCAAAGAATTTTTACTGTCTCAAAAGGTAAAAATAAAATAAAACCCATCATGATGGTAGAACCATCTATAAAACTGAGGGGGTTTAAATAAACTAGTGAGGCTAAGCTCCCCTAATCTCCTCAAGTTGCACCTATAGTTATAAATAGAGATAGGATGTTAATGACATAAAAAACACTCAAAAATGCCCTAAAAAAAATATGCAAAAATGCCATAAAAAATTCAAAAATGAACTTAAAAAATGACCATAAAATCTACTTGATTAAATAAAAAAATGTAATTTAAAAATAATAATTATTATTAGAGATATGATTGTGATAATAATGGGTGTCAGAAAAATTTAAATTATGAATTGTAAATTAATGTGTAATCATTTCAATTTTAAGTAGAACACTCAAACGGTAAACTTGTATCGGTACGCGATAAATTTAATCACGACAAAAACCTCCTAATAATAATAATAAAATAATTTTTTTAAATATTTAAATTTTCTTTAAAATGTTACACATTGTACAAAAATTACAAAAAATGTCCTATAATATGAAAAAAAATTATGTAAAAATATAAAAAATGACGTTAAAAAAAATGCATTTATAGTTAAAAATGCCTAAAAATGCGAAAAAATGTAAAATAAAATTAATAGTATATTCTGAATCAAGGGAGCATGAAACACATTTTTAGCTAAAATAGGATTTTAAAGTATCAAAGAAAAATAAAATGCAAAAGTCATCAACATTCTATCTCTAGTTATAATTTAAAAGTTATAAAGCTATAACGAAAGATAGGGTGTTGACTTTTGCATTTTTTTCTCAATCCTATACAATGCTAAAACATTTGTTTCAAGCTTCATTGATTGAGAATTTATAAAATTTATTTTGTATTTTCTGATATTTTTAGCTATAAATGCATTTTTTTTTTGTTTTAAAACGTCATTTTTTTTAAACATTTTTCATATTTTTGTAAATTTTATAAATTGTTGGTCAATTTTCTTATTTTTTAGGTTTCAAAAAAAAATTTTTTATTTTTAAAAATATTTGGATTATTATTAATGAAGATTTTTGTTATGATTAGATTTACGGCGTACAGGTATACTGTACACATTACACATGCTTCTACAGACATATGCTTATCGAATATTATATGAATATATTGTATTATACTAATCTAACAAGTTTTTTTTTATAAATTTAATAATTTTTATAATATTATATCTTATAAAAAGAGCCGTCTAAAAACTATCGGGACCAGAGGCAAATTTATTGTGGGCCTTTAAATTATCATGATATGATAAAATAAAATAGTTCAAGGAATTTGCAAAATGTTAGTAAAATTGGCCGACTTGGTCATTTTAACTCATGATATCAATATAATCATCGGTATTTTAATGTGACTTAGAGTATTCGCCGTTTTCGGCATTAAAATAATAACTCTACTCTGGCAACTATTAGCCGTACGACACTAAACAATGATTAATGGAATTCAAATGAATAAGTAATAATGAAAATATTTAACATTCAATTATTGTCCACGAGTAACAAATAAATAATAATTATAACCACCCAAGTCTGCTATGCCACGACGGTACTTGAAATAACGAATTTCTACGAAGAAATGTGAATATTATTTCCATTAATCTCTGCACTCTGGCACCTCAAAAATAATAAATGTAAATTATTATCATTTAAGATAGGTAACTGAAAACGAAGATTGTTTATTGTATAATAATTATATAAACAAAAATGAAATACAAATAATATACAATTGTCTTATTGAAATTTCATAAAAAAAATGATTTCAGCAATGATAGGCCCTATATATAACGGGTGACGCTGGGTAATATTAATCATAAAAATGATTTTCTGACTAACACACAAGTACATCTGGAATTGTTTAGGGGATCCCTAGAAAATATTCTAGAATGGATCAAGGGTAAAACATTATAATTAGAAACATTTATATAGGTTTAAATGGTTTGATGAAATGTCATTCGTTAGATTTACTTGGGCACATTATAGTAATTCACTATAACTTTATAAGCATTTTTTGAATTAAAAAAAAATCATACACCCGTCGATCATCACCCATCTAAAAAGTGAAAAATGAAAATAAATAAAAAATGTTTTTCATACAAGTATCGAGTTGTAATAAACTTAACAGGTACCGAGTACTGGTGGAGGTGAAATAGAATATATAGGTGTCTACTGAATAATAATCAGAAAAAAATATGGCCGAGAACTATATTAAAAAACAGTGGCTATTTGCTAAGAATATGAGAATAAAAATAGAAGTGTTACAAAATAAAAATGCAAAATGTATCTAACAAAACGGGTATTGGAGTACGAAATACTATTGAATATGCTCGTGTTTGATGATAAAATATTAAATAGATACCATTAAATACCTACCATAATCGGGATTTACCATTACCGAATACTGTAATGTTATCGTAGCATTTTTGATCGAATATTAAAATTAAATTTAAATATTTCAGCATAATCTAAGCGATAGTAGTAATAATAGTTATTAATTGTTATACAACTATCCGAAAAATTTTAGCGCGCGCACACACACGCACACAATTGACATATTTTGTATCGTCGCGCGTTCACGGAAAGCGCACGTGCGTCAGTAGCCGGCGGCAACACGCGTGTCGTTGACC
Source organism: Pentalonia nigronervosa (assembly GCA_014851325.1). Taxonomy (NCBI): domain Eukaryota; kingdom Metazoa; phylum Arthropoda; class Insecta; order Hemiptera; family Aphididae; genus Pentalonia; species Pentalonia nigronervosa. The sequence continues at coordinate 50,421 of JACXSJ010000914.1, read as the reverse complement.
GTGGCGGAAAAAAACCCGCGATCCGGTCGACCGTTCCGCTGAGGGGTCCGTGGCGGGGCGGTAATCAGTGGTAGTTACCGCGAAATAAGCGGGGAGGTGACCGTCGAATTTTTGAAAAAGCGCTGGCTCGGCGAGCGGCCGGTAAAGTTGTGATGACGGTTTCGTACGGCGTGACGGACAGATGAAAAAGTACGAACACGTTTTTACACGATATAAAATAATAATACCCAATTATTATTCGAAAAACAATCGGCGGCGGCCGGCGGGCGGTTGATAAGGAACTCGTCGGCGCGCGCACGTCAAGTCGCGCCGCCGTAAGCCAGACCGAAGTCGCGCCGCACGGCCGGACACTCGGCACCGTCTAACCGTCTTGTCCGGTCGTACGCTACACGCTCAGGACAGCCGCCTACTCGCTCTATACACGCGCGCGCGCGCAGTCGCAACGCACCGCTAGTTCGCACACGCACGCCGACGGAGAGTCGAAAATATTAATAACTCGGCACGACCGACCGCCGCCGCCGATCAGACTGAGCTCAGTCGACTCAGTATACCGCCGCCGCCGTCCGCCGCATCCCGGAGGAGCGCGTGTCGACCGCACGCGGCAATTTCAAATGTTTCGTAATATTTTGCACGCTCTCCCCCGTCTCATTTAACGCGACACCGCGCCCTCGACGGTTATTTATAGTCTTTATTTTTGTATTTCGTACGTACTAATTACTATTATTGTTAATAATATACTATCTTATATGTAATAATTACCTTTTTACCGTCGAGACTTATATATAACTTTTTATTTTTATAACGCCACTGCGAAAGCACTGCCGATAATACATTATTATATAACAATATTGTATAATCTATTATACATACCTACCTACGCGCACACGCCATGAGTTGCCTAAAGTATACATTCGCATTGGTTTCGGTCGTTTTGGCCACTGGCACGGTTCGAGCATGGGGTAAGTCGTATCTGTCATTACAATAATAACATTACTATATTTGAACAACGGCATATTATTATTATTATTATTGTGGTCGTGTATACCACTAATGTCATTGATTCTAAATACTACCGCTACTTACTATGTAGTATTTATGATCAATGGTGATAATGTCATGTGTAGGTTTCTACTTCCTCGCTCGCGAGTCGCAAATCGCATATTTGCATATTGTATTATTATCGTTATTATATAGTATTGCGGATACGTAATTGTTGCACGGCGTACCTATGATCATTAAGTCGTTAACAGACACGACGATTATAATAAACATGTGCGTACAGTCGGCGCACGCATACGCATGTCTAGGTCGTAAGCGCGCGTAGATAATGTATGCGTAAATTATTTTTGCCTACAGGATATTTTTTTCGCACGTGATCGGCCATAGACCGAACACCGGCCGTCACGTACGCCACACGGCCGGCGCACATGACCTTTCCCTATTTCCCGACCGCGGCGGCTGCCGGATTCTTTTTCACTTCGCTTCTTCTTCTTCTTCTTCTTCTTTTTCTTCTTCGGTTACTTCTCTGCTTCCTCGCCATCCTCCCTCCGCACCCCGCGCGCACGTGTGCCGGGCCACCGAGTGGCGTACGTGACGAACTGCACGTACACCACACGGGTTTTTCATTCACCCCGCACCCTCTCTCCCCCCCACTGAACGGCTGCCTATGCCGCCGCCGCTCCCGCCCACTGGAACAATAAACGTCGCGTAAAATATTAAGCGCCGTCGACGACCCCGCGCGTTCCTGGGATTAGGATTTATCGACAAATGTAATACCCACCACCGATTATGACGCATATTAATCAATTTTTTTTTAAAATTTTTTTTTTTTTGAAAATTCTTCAACGTGTGACATTAAGCTAGAGAATGATATAATCAATCTGAGTCATTAAAAGTTTTTTTTTTATAATACTATGATAATTCGATAATTTATGGTAAATACTTGTATAATTATCGATTTTTTCTGTTGTTGTTGTTTTTTGTGTTTTTTAATTCCCCTAAATATGTTGAACGTGATTGTCGTATTTTATTATATTTGTTTATCTTTTGCGCGATTATTTTTTTTCATTTCCATAACGACGGACCAAAAGTTCATTGAATAATGTTTTTCTCCTCCTCCCGTTTTAGAGCGATGATTTGTCGAAACTCGTTTATTTATTTATCATACCGATACCTGATTAAATACTGATCGGTGGTCAAATAAGTCGGACGATCGCTTAATATTCGCGGTGCTCGTTGTCGGCTCGATTTTAGCGTTCGGAATTACACGCTATGCACTACACCGTCCAAGTGGAAATCGTCACATTTGGCACGTGCTTTTACTATTAGGCGTCTTTGAAAAATGATTCCAAAAGAATACTCTTTTGAAATGTCCTCTAAAAAAATAAATTATATTTTCGGTTTTTTGCGTTCGGTCTAATCTGCTTGCTTTGGGGTATTCGCTGGACAATTAGTTATACAAATTACGAGTATAGGACTTAGGACTGTTATGGGAAGGTGTTTGTATAGTGATGTAAATATTGTTCACTTAACGTTAACAATGTTTTAGTATATTGGGCAATTTTACACCTATCAGCCAATCAAAATAATCGATGGTGGTCGGAAAATAATATGATTTCCCAATTGAATTAGGTATAACTACTGAAAGAAAATGAGAGTCTGGTGTGAGCTTATTGATTAATATAAGAAACATTTCTTGTCGTACTATAATAATATATTCATTGGCATTCCTTAAAATTGTTTATTGGTGTGCAGTAAGTTAATTATTAGTAGTTATTGTATTATTAATTTACTGTTTAATTATTAGAATATTTCGAAGGTTGTCGAGTAAAACGAATTCGTTGAATCAAACCTTTGTATAGGTATTATCATACTGATTACTGATACAAAAATTAATTGTTGTCAAAAAGCAAAAAGGAAGACGAATTCAATTGATTTTAATATTAAAACAATTTAATCAATTCTTCTACTCAAGCAATTTATTTATAATTTATGTTAAATTGTATACCTCCTAATTATACAATAATACAGCTGTGTAAGTAGTTTTATATATTATTTGTCTATATGCACACATAATAAGTATAGGTTTTTAAATATTTAAAATAAAAATATTAACTACGCAGTACGTCAACTTTCTATAGATTGTCAATACGTGAAACCTACTTAAGCTATCGCAGACTACAGTAATTATATCTATATGGTTAAATCGTTAATTTAAATATCATTGTGTAAATATGTTGTAGTGCAATAAACAGTTCGATTAAATTTTAATTCTTCTTACTGCTGACAAATTAATTTCTATTATTGTTTTTACTTCCTTCGTGAAAACGAAATTTTCCGTAATTCATAAGTATACATATATCTATATTATATTCATAAAATATTTCAGTATTTATGTTGTTAAAAATTGATGTAAAAATAATATCTCTAACAAAAAAATTGTAGTTAGTTTTGATTGTGCTTTTTTTTCTAACTTAAGTATTTGTTCACCTCGTAAAATTACTTGAAATATTTATTATATTATCCATGTTATATAGAACTAGAAGTTTCAACTTATTATTGCGGGCGAAAATCTAACGAGTTTGGAAGTAGTTTAAGTAAAACAACGAAGAAACATTGTATATAATATTTTATAATAAATATATTCTTCAGTTAAAAATGTCCTATAGGACTGGGTTAGATAGGCGAGCAAGATCTCGATGACTCAATAGCTCGTGTGTGTAATCAAGTCAAAAAATTGAGAAATACCGTTGTGAACTTTGAATATACAAAAAAAACTTCACCGGTGTATTAGCAATTCAGCCGTTTGAATTTATTTTAATTCAGCTTAGACCTATGTAAAATTAGTTGTGGAAATTCGGATCATAAATAACATTTAAAGTAGATGACCGACTCGGCCGAAAAACTGATTCCTATTCTCGTACTATAAATGTACGTTTTCTGTATACTGTAACTACTATTTGTATATATTTATTTAAACACGTATAACTAGCGTCATTGGTCACTGACTTTTCTACTAAACGGACGGAACCAATTTTTCGTGTACAGAGTCAGAGGGCTCTGATTCGGATCCCGAATACACTATTTTTTCTTTTATAAAATCAAAACACTGAATATTAAAAATACACATATGTATTATGTAATTATGCTGTATACTGTAGACATATTTTATACCGCGGTGGCGCGGGCACATTCGCTTTTTAATTATTATAGTCTATGCAATTATGATGTTATAGTTTTAAACAGTGTAATATTCTGTCTATTTTTTAAACATAATTTACCTTAATTTACGATTATGGTTTTTAATGACTTATATTATCCTATCACTACACGCAAGGCCGTAGCCTGCAAACGATTTTTTTTTTTTTTTTTTTGGGGGGGGGGGGGTTAGAGTATAAATACGTTTTTTGACTAGCACATTTTAAAACGTTAATAAGAAGGTAAAAAATTTCGGGGGGGGGGGGGTTGAACCCTAAAACTGCCCCCCAGGCTACGCCCTTGACGGCACGACGTATACACAATGACGTACGGAATCACGTCTTGTGGGCAAGAACGCAGTACTCCTTCGCATAATTTATATGATTGGAAAGGGGAAATTAGGATTTCAAAATTCAGGTTATTTTTTAAAGTTTTAAAACAAACTGTTCACAAGTTGTATTTTGTTACTGTTATAATTAGTTTTCGGCACACTAATTATTACTTAGGCCTAGTTTATTACTTTTTACGAGACGGATGGGATGTCCATCTTTTGACTCCACGATGTGCGCTTATTGTTGAGAAAATCGTTATTCCAATAATATTTAACCAATTATCATTTGACTGGAATGATATATATTTTAATAACAGTTTAAATAATTATAATTATTATATATAAAACTGACATACTGTACTTTTTAGTATAAAGCTAGTTTATAAAATATTCTGTTATATAATTGAATTGCAATTTTACAAATACTAGTTCTTTGAGTATTGATAAAATTAATTGTGTGCAGCCGTAAAAAAATACCTTGTTTTTATTGAATCCAAATAATATAGTGACCTACTTTGGGTGGTTCAGAATAAAATATTTTTAATTACTTACCCTTTAATGGTTTTAATATTGTATATCAATTTATTCCATTTTTGTATCTTGATACAATGGTTAAGATAAGATAACATTTGCCAAGGTAATAAAATATTACATAATGTACCTAGTATAACAGTTAACCTAATACCTACATCATTTTATGAAATATTTTGAAAAAATCTTAGATAGGTACTATAGAATTATTCAGGTATTAGTAAAAAGGTCAATAAACTTTTAAAAGCTATCGTCGTATAATTTATTTATAGAAATTTAAAATGTAAATTTTATTGTTTTATATTGTAATAAATAATTAAAAGCATTTTGTTTAAATGATTACGGATTACATTCATTATTTATAGAAAAAATGTTATTACTGTTCTGTTTTTTTTAACATTATCAAATTATTGAATTTACACATTTTTAATTTCGTCCAAATATTTTTAATCATTGACCTAGGGTTTAATGACTTTTTTAATCTATGAATAACATAAAAACTAATAATTATAGGTAGTAAACATTTTTTTTCCAATAACTAAATAAATAACAATAAATCAATAACCTAATGATTTGTAGTGGTATTGTATTATTATTGATAAGCCGAATGCTCGCTTATCATGTTTACCTACTAGACAATTCTAGTATAAACAAAACACTTAATGAATGGTTTTAAGACAAATTAATAATAATATAATATGTATTATTATAATTCTTAATCATATGTAACAGTTTTTTAATATTTCAAAAAAACAACTATTTTATGTATATATTCTAACCTCTTATGATATTTAAAGTAATTTTCGTAATTTAAGAAAATAGTATTTAACAATACAATATTTATTGGCAATTCATCAAGAAACCAAAAAAAGGGATGACATTTACTCAACCGAAAACCAATATGCAAATGTTACTTCATAATATACATCGTTTTTATTAAAATACAGGATTTAAATAATGTAACAAACTTATGCCACTAATAAGTAATGGACATTTATTAAAACCAAGGCCAACAATGTTTTTTATTCATTTTTTTAAAATGAAATAATATTTAAAAAATTTAAGTAGTAAACTGCTAATTATTTTAATTTCTTTTGCATCATTCATTCGCAGTATATAATGATTTTGTTTTTAAACAAACTATGAAATATTCTAAAAGATATCATTACTTTAATAATTTGAATGTTAAGATTATAATTGATTTAATTAGTTATTATTAACAATATTCTAACAAGCATTTAATTTTGTCCACTATCCGATCTTTAAAATACCGTTGAATGTATATTAATTTATGTAGTTAGATAAGGTTACGTTGAATAAAATTAAAAAATCAAAACTAATTCCATTATGCCAAAACATCATAATTTCCTTATATTATTGCATATTATTAGAATGTTATTTCAAGAGTAAACAAGATTTTTCCAATTTATATTTTTGCGGTCTTCTAATGTTTTTGTTTAGTAGAACTTAATAAATAACAATATATCATATAAAGCAATTCGCCATGAATAATAACTAATACCGGTTTTGTACGTACACATTTTTTGTATCTCAAAAAAATTTTTTAAATCAATGATTTATTTTCAAGGTACCTACCTAAATGATATGGGTTTTCGTATATTTATTTTTCTTCAAACTGTTGATTATTTTAGTTTCAGTAGTATTGTATCCAGGGAAATTGTTCATATTATCTGTAGTACTTTACAGTTACCTAACATTGGTCATTGACAGTTGGATATTGAACTGGAACAAGGCAAAATTACAAATCACCGAATGGAATGTCTATGATACTCCAGTATTTTCATGAAATATACAATAAATAATAATGCAATTCAAAGTTAGCATAATATTATAATATTGAAAAATCAGTTGGTGTCTTATGCAATGGCAATTATTATATTTAAAATGGTTTTCATACTTATTTTTATCCCAGACATTTTTACTAGGTACTGTATTATTTATCTACATATTCTTTGAAATAATGTGAATTGTAAAGAAAATCGTAAATGAGCTTTATATTAATACTTGTCAAAAAAATAATTATTTCAATTTAACTGACTGACTCGTTTCTGAGATTATTGTTATTTAATCGAAAAGGGGGGTCATCCATACATACATTACTTCAAGACTTGCAATATTTCGTGTGTACGTGCCGTTGATATCTAATTAAATTTCATATTGCTGGATTGGATTGTGTGTGATATTTTGGCACATCGAGAGATAATTAAAAATACTTTAAATAATTTAAATTAATAGATTATATATTTTTTTTTATTAAGGAGATAAAAGTATCCTTACACACATACTGAGTTAGACGAGATTTACAGATATACTATTTTTTTTGTATACGTCTTTAAATTATCTAATTATTACCAATTAATTCAGTTCATACTAAATAGGAAAAATTCGTTGGTGAACGAATAAAAAAGCTCAATAAATGTATTAATAAAAATTATTATTTATTAGGTATTATAATAGTAAATTTTGTATCTATCAATTCGCATTGCAATGTACGTAAAAATAATAGGCCATAAACTTTGAGTTCCGTATTACAAAATATTTTTTTATGTTTGAATAATTACAATTTAAATCAAATAAATTGTACACAATACACAGTAAACATAACTGATTAATTTAATTCATGAGTATAAAACATTTAATTGAGTTTTATTTATGTTCTCGAAGTTATTAACAATTATGAAGTATTACATCAAACATTTTTCATATCGTGTAAAATAAATATAAATGTACTATACACTATAAAAGATAAAATTTAGTATTCTTTTAAATCTTTTAATTTTCGAAATATCTTTATATCATTTATTTTCATAGTCCATCGAACAAATAAAATGATAAATTTATAGTAATCAATAGTTTCTTATTTTTTTTTTTAAATTAAAATTATTTTTATTAAAGCGGTAATTGAGATTTATATTGATGTCGGTAAATTAGGTTATTAGTGACGTGTGCATGTGTTTTCAAAGTGTTGTTTTTGTATTGTTTGTATTACTATTTGCATAATAACACGAATTTATAATACGGTGTATAATATTGTATTGAGAATGCATTTGATTTATTTTTTTATTTTTTTAGATCTGAACATCTTTAGATTTGTTGATTAATGATTAATGCATTACTTTTATTTGCACTCCTGTTATCGACACTTAAGTATATTATAATATAATTTGTCATTATGACACGTGATTAAATGTTCAGGTGTTAATCGAAGGACTTAGCTTTACCATATAGTTTACTTATATACTTTACAGTATTCAGAGTTAAAAATAGATGATGGTTGGCTACTGAAGTACTGCCTAGTGCCTACCGTAGATCAAGTTGAGATTGTTTTGAGCTGTACATATTTGATTGACACAGGTTTAAAACTCATTCATAGTCTAAATAAAAATATGTAAATTTAGATTTAGGAGACCTAATGAAAATTAACCATTTTACAATTAATACTAAATAATTAATTTTTTAATTCAGTGTTATGAAGTATTGAAAATATTTTAGATTTCATTTTTTTATTTTTTTGAAATATTGTTTATTATGAGATGCGATAATTATAAAACAAAATTAGACTACTTATTAATAGCACATTTTTATAACACATTAACAGGTCAAATAAATAGATAAATAGTATTTAAAAACTTATTTTTTAAAGAAATATTCTGAAAAAGGTACGAATATTAATAATATTACAATGATATCAATTATAGGTATTAATAATATAAATAAATATGAAATTATATAATTCTTATTAAAACATATTCCCATGGCTAATATATTCTAAAATATAATAGATACATTAAAATTAAAAATATGTAAATTGAAACATAAATATTGTGATGAAAGTGTTTAACTTCCCAACTGGATTGAATGGTCGTTACAAACTATTTCCACGTACCTACATTTTAAATATTTTAATCTGTTATTCTGCTATGATGTCACTTTTTGTACTTAGTGCTTAAAAAATACAATCACCGTTAAATTCTTGGCTATATAGATAATATAATACATTTTTCTAATTAAATTTATGTTGAATTTCATGTTTGTGTTTATAATTGACATCCTGTTACTTATTAGAATATAATTATTAAATAAGATTTTTTTTATTTTTGGGTTAAGGCTTCGACAACTAAGGTCATTAGTTCGTAGCTATGGGGAGGGTACTGTAGGGTTTTTAACACGTGTGTGTATGTGTGATAAGGTTTTTATTACTACAAAACCCGGATGGGTGACCACTTGGGAACTAGTAGTAGCGAGCGTTGCTTACTCTCAGTCGCAGAACGCGACTGGTAGCAGCCAACGCGCTGCGCCAAGCCACTAAATAAGATTTATATTTTATTCTGTGCGTGAATAATACAATTATGTACATTTTTGTACAACTGCTAACAAATTATAAAAATTGTAAAGTAACGCAATTAATTATGATAAATCATTTTTCTTTTTAGTAATTTATGTAAATGTAAATAACTGTTGAATGTTATTGTTGTAGGTGTTAAGTAAGTGTTTACCTACTGAATTAATAATTGATATATTTTGTCATTGATATATTATTAATATTATCTCTAAAACTTAAAAAAAAATGACGGGTTTTTTTTAATCTTAAATTTATTCATTTTTATCGTTTTATAAATAATTGTTTACTGTGTAATGCATTTATCTAACTTTTTTATAAAAAAAATGGGCATATTATAGATGTTAGTTATTAGACATAAGTAAATCTTCACGAATAGTTCAATAAATAAATATTATTCGTAATTTCATATTGAACATTAATATGATTAAATTATTTATTATATCAGATAATATGTTTAAATATCACTCAAAAAGTAACATTGAAATGTAATTTATTGTTGTTCAATATATATATATGTGTATATATATATCATTTAGTTACCTATTCATAATTTATAATACGCCATTTCCTATATTATATTATTTGTATTGAACGGGGATGTAAACTTTAAGTTTTTATTCCTGAAGACTTGTTAACGACTATTCAACTACTTTTCATATAATTCCGCTATCGTTTACCTTACATTATTATATCAATAAAAAAGTACGTAAAGTAGTAAGTGTAACCTTCCACTGTAGTTCTTGTAACATACAGTTGTAAGTACCTTTTGATTGTAATTGATTTTAATAATACGTACCTAGGTGTAGCAAATTATAATATAATTATAAAAACAATGTTTATATGAGTTAAATAAAACAAGATATTGGTAAGTGGTAATGTATAGAGGTACTATCAATATGCAATTCAGTATATTTGCTGCGTAAAAAAAATCACTTAATAATAAATAGTGTCCGTGTGTGTATAGCACTATTAAATAATTACAAAATACTTTAAAAACAATTGCATTTAATTATTTAACCATAAATTGGTGATAAATTATAATACATTAATATATATATATATACATTTTTCATTCATCGTACTAGTTCGTGTAATGAAAGTCTTTAATAATAATTGCAAAAACACGATAATAGCATATTACATTAGTATGTTTAGATTACAGTCTTCATTCACACCATCAACTACTCTGAGATTGTATTGATATTTTTTTTAAATAATAAATCTTAATAACAAAATATGTTTTGTTTATAATATACGTCATATTGACTTCAAAATAATATATACAATATTTAAAACCGTATTATTTCAGTCAAATAACTTTTTGTGACATACATTTTTCTTTTTTTGTGCAATACAATTGGTGTCATTAATTTTATTGTTTTTATTTTGAATTTGTAGACTGTTACTTAAATAATAGAGGATATCAATGAACAAGTTCAAGGTGAAAAATCTGCAGGTATTAAAATAATTTGATAGATATGATGGGAAATGATATTATCTCCAATTCGCAACAATTGAAAATAGTAATTTCTGGTACTTTCAATTCACATTCCAGGAAATAAGCTTTAAGACTAATGGTATGGATAGCCTGCCCTTGGGTAAATTTATATCCTCCACATCTGATTATAGATATATTGATGATGTATAAAATATAATTAATTCCCGAACTAAACAGTTTAAAACCAGAGTTGTATCTTCGAACTTGTCATTTTAATTATTGTGTATCGGTTTTTATTCACCTTGTTTCATGTCGATAACCTTGTAATTAAAATTGAGGTCAATGTTAACAGAATATATTTGGAAGATGTAGGTATATTATATACATATAATCTATATATTTATATGTTTTTTTATCTGCGCAAGTACAAAAGGGATGAGAGTTTTTTCTTTTAAAATTGTGGTTTATTTACACATTAAATATCCTTATCAATAAATGTATACCGATAATTAGTTACCTTTATAAAATAATCCATTACTAATTAAACAACTACTTTGATAAAACATTTTATTTATAGTAAAATTTGAATAAAAATTAGTTCAAACTCGTATAAAATAATATTGTATTTCTATAATCCTTGAAGAGATACATTTTAACTAATTTAAATTCGAAAAGGTTTTTTTATTTAAAGTTGACGGAAGTCGAACGTATTTGTTTCTTTTAATTATTCTTGCATACCTCGTTCAGTATTATATGAGGTTGTTCAATGTACTTAATACACTATTGATATGGGTTTTATTATTTACATTGATTTTTATATGACCATGTGCAAGCAAAATAAGTATAAAATGATCTAACCAAAAATGTCCATGTATAGTTTATCGGAAAAAAAAGTAAAAACAGAATTACGTAATCTAAATAAAGAGTATATTTTTAATTCTAGTGAAAGCTATATTATGTACTCGAATATACTTGACTATATTACATACATACAATTATTTACGCATATTTTCATATAGATTTTACTCTTATAATTCATACGACTGCGCGGTATAGTAATAAGAAATCAAAAATACTTGTAATAAATAATCTAATTTAAACAATAATATTACAAGTGTACTGTTATTTTAGTTGTGTTGTTAATTTTGTATATCGGTTTGTAGATTTAGGCGTCGTAATTCCGGCTCAGATTCAGTTCCTTACAAATAATGTCGTGGAGAATACAGCGGCCGATAAGTTGAAAAACATGGGTGCCATTGCGTATGATCCCATTAAAAAAGACGTATACGTCAGCGACGCTAATCAGAAAATCGGAAGTATATTCCGGTTAAAGACTACTGGCGATGCGGCGTACACCACCATCGAACCCATTGTTGCCAGTAAGTATACCGTTGACTTAGGCCGTCGCGGTTACCGAAATGTTTACTCTCGCCGAATAATAATGACGGTTGTTATAATTTTTTTCCCCACAGAACAAAATGTCACTGTATTGGGTATGGTGTTCGACGATCGTACGTCCACGTTGTACTGGACTACCGGCAATGGACTGACCATCAACTACGTTCGCGTACCAGAAAACATGACCAAGGTTCCGCTCACAGGACACGTCCTGTTCAGGTTCAAGGATGCAATACCCCAGGGTATTGCCATCGACACATGTCGAGGGTGAGTTACTGATTATCAATGATTTTTATCAATTGCTCCAGAGTTATAATTTATTATATATACATATATATATATATATATGTTGGTTTATTCCCTTGATTTAATCTTGTTTTTTTTGTGTGGATACATCGTACGTATGTTATATTTATACATCACATATATGACTTGGAAAAATTTAAGTACCATTTAGGCAAAGTTTCGATTTCATTGGAAACTAATTCTGAACAGCTGACTAAATGCATATATAAACATCGGAGATAATTTGTTAATAGATGATCTAAAATTTTATTAATATTCACTCAAATTATATAGGTTATCTATGATCTAATATGATCTATTTTATTCAGTTACTTGGATTTATTTGTATAAACGATCAACGTTTTTGGTAAATCTTTATCAAAACGTAACTTATATTGTACAATTTACTATAAATATTATTATTATTATTTTTTTAAATTGATAATATTTTATGAATTCAAACTAAATTTATAATTTATATAGCTTTAGCAAAAATATAATTTAAACTAATAGTATACCTTAATAATAAGAGGTTTAATGTAAATATAGATAGGTCACTATAATGTTAATGATTATTTATCACTATTTATTTTGATAACCTTCACGTTGGCCAGTGACGACATACTACTTTAGCGGGTGAATTATAATATATAAATATAATATTATGAACTACCTAAGGTAACAATTTTACGAATCTGAAATGTTTAACGTTTTTATTTTTGTTGAAGTGTTTTATTTTGTATTTAATGAAGCAAATTATAGATGACAAAGTTAAATGTTTTTGTATGGAATAGAAAACAATGATTTAAATATAATATAGTCCTATAATTGATACCGAATACTGATTATTTATAAATATTCTAAAGTAATAGTCCAAGTTTTCACGAGTTAGTTTAATTTTATTTCAATGCTATCCAACATAATATAATAAAAATTATTTAATGCTGTAATAAATTTATTTCGTCAAATAATATGAATGTTACAGTTTTAAAAATCTGAACACTTCTAACATCATACAATATTACATTTTCGATAAGGTTACGATAAGGTTATGATATGCACACATTTTCAGAGAGTTAAAAGTGTCTTTGATTAAAAATCTATTATCTATCAATTTAACTGTAAATGTGTATAGAAACGTTTTTTCTCATTACAAAATCTTCATTAAATTAGTATTAGTGCTTATTTTGGTCGGCACGAATTTTAAAATTAGCGTTTTACTCCCCAAAAACCTTACGAATTACAATGGTTTACCTTTGCGTCTAACTCGAAACCGGCTTATTTAATCAGCACCAAAATTAAGCAACTAAGTTAAACTTGAATCTGTGCTCTTCGAAGACGCAGCTTTCAAAGTCTGTTCAATTGACAAAATAAATGCGAAATCTCACAAAACCGTTTCAAAAATAATAACAGGTAACACGTTTTCGTGTTTCAGGTATTTGTACTGGACGAACTGTAACCATCTAAACGCGACCATCGAACGGTCGCGCCTAAACGGCTCTGATCGTCAAGTCATCGTGCATGAGCACCTATTCCAGCCGTTGGGCATCGCAGTCGATGTGGAACGCAACTTGATCTACTGGAGCGACGAGCACGAGGGCCTGTACTACAGCATCGAGAGCAGCAACCTGGACGGCAGTTCCCGAAGGACGCTCATCCACGGCACGCACCACCAGCCGTTCTCCATAGCTGTGGACGACCGGGACATCTATTGGAGCGACTGGATCAACAACGCCGTTTGGACAATGCCCAAAGACTCGTTCCAGGGCGGTGTGCAGCCGTCGCTGGTCGCCAAGTACGAGATGATCAACACGCCCATGGGACTGATAACGCCCACCGGCAACACTACCATGGTCAACAGCACGTATTGTGCGATGCACAGGTCAAAAGTACGTTTCCAGCGACCCCGCCCCTAGATAGCCAAACTCGTTCCCCCAGTAAGAAGTTAATGTGTCACTTTTTGCTAATTTTCAGTAATTTTATTATCAGGTATAAATTTCTTATTTTACGAAATTAAATACAATATGCGGGTATGATCATCCATATAGATATTTTCATTTCTGTGTTATTGTTCCTCGTTTATTATTTGCGAAGAAAAAAACATTAATTTTAATATTGCAGTTAATTAACCTTTAAATTTATTTACCTTTAAATTGAAAAAATTACATATCAAGTTCTGCTATCCTATTACAACTACTTTATTTACTATAATTATCTACATAACTATTATAAGCACGATTGCGTACGATTTAATATAATATCTATAGAGTGACCCTCCTACATTTTTGAATGTAATATACTCGATCAAATATTGGCGTTTCGTAGATATAGCATGCCAAGTATCGTTAGTTGTTGAATATTATTTAGCTTTTTAAATATATTTTTTCGATGTTTTTTTTTTTTATCCAGTATTTACACTCATTAATAATCTGGGTTAAAAATTATTTTTAATGTACCTGTACTATATAGTCGACCACAACTGTGAATGTGATACCTTAGATTTCCAGAATTTCTGTTCTTTAATCTAGCAATTTTATGTTTATACGTTTTCAAGGTTTTGTCATCACAAACATGACACTTAAAAATTAACTTAAATAAAATTAAAAACTTTTTAAATATTTTTAATTCTTAAATGTGTAGTTTGTACACATTCAATACAATATTTTTATTAGATGTTTAAGACCAAATTATGTTCAATGGAGACCGAATATCCGTATTTATAGTTTTAAGACTGTTGCAATAAAACGTTACATTCTTCGCACATAATTTTACGTTAATTTCTAGTTTTGATAAAATAGTAGGTATGAGTTAAAACTGCACTTTTTTTTATATAATTAGTTATTACTATATAATTTATAACTAATAACTATATTCAATATTCATTAATTTCAATGTTTTAACAATGATAAAAGATAATTTAATAAATATAAATTATATAAATGTGCAGTTAAAATAATTTCAATGCTTTTTAAATATTTTAATTTTTATAACAAAAAGCGTGGTTTTTATTATTATTATTTTTTAAATGTGCGGTTTCATAGCATATTTTATCAAGCAAAATGTGTGCGGTTTTATAGGTATCTACTGCTGTTGTTGATGATCGACATGTTTTTTTCTTTAAAGTGTTGGTTATGGATAAAATTAAATAAAATTAATTGTCCGAATAAGAAACCAATTGAATTTCCGGTAATCAGACGTAAATTTGGCGCCAGCGGTAAACAGTGTGTCCCAAAAGTCTCTCATTAGTATCTCCGTGGCAAATCAATATATTTAAACACTGTTTTTTACGGTAATACGTATGGAAATTTTGATTGAATGGCATAAGATTCATATGGCTATATAATGACCTAACTGTATATAGCTTAATAATATTATACAATCAGCTGTTGAGCTTCTACGTTCCTGTGTCCCGTTACTGCACCATCCGCACTCGTGTACTATATACTAATTATGCTTTAAGAGGACGCTACATCCATCCGTGTTGTATCTCTTACACGCTGGTGAAATGGCAAATGCACGTTCAGGATTCTTACTACAGTTCGTTTATAGTAATACGAGAGCAAATTTATATGCCGTTGAATTTATGGAGGACACTATATTAACTGCACCCAAGCGTAGAGTTTTCTTCGCGGTTCTATTGTAAAATTAGTGCCGTCTATACTTATATACATATGCGTTATTGGGGTTAATTTTTTCAAATTCATATTACTCGTTTTGAAATGAAAAAAATATTGTGTGCTCGAGCTCGGTTAGTATTCTCTTCGTCAAACTCGAATCATATTACCGCAATAATACGTACATGTCGCCAGCCTCCAATTCACGCGAAATAATAATAATATTAATGGACTCGTTTGTTTACGCAGGACATCGCTGAGCCGACGATGACGGAACCGACGCTGGAACTGATCCCGTACGAGGTGCTGAGGAACATTTGCAAGAACCAGGGCGTGCTGCACGCCAACGGGACGTGCACGTGCGCCGCGGGATTTCAGGGCGAATACTGCCAGACGGGCGTGTGCGACGGTTACTGCAAGTATGGGACGTGCACGCTGTCGGACGCGGGACAGCCGACGTGCCAGTGTTCGGAGACCAGCTACGGCGACCAGTGCGACAAGCAGCTGTGCGCGGGCCGGTGTCAGAACGGCGGCGATTGTGTGCTGGACAGCGCCGGCAATTCTCGGTGCGAGTGTCAGGTCGGGTACACGGGCGACGGGTGCGAGTACAAAGCGTCTTGGCTGAACGAGGTGTGCATGGTGTACTGTCAGTACTCGATATCCAAACAGCAACAGTTGTCCGTCTGCAGGTGATTATAACCACAATATAGAATAGACACTTGATCAGCTGTTCGGGCCACTGTAGTATCCCCAGGGTATGGAAGTATTGGGCTCTAAAAATTTTAACCGTATCCGTAACCCGAAAGAACGTTGGCAACGTGTTTCTCGATTTGTTACGAAATTATAAAAGCGAAAACAATACGCTAATACAGTGACCACAGGCCACGGCTATAGATAGTATCTACACGGGCGATGGCCGTGTTCATTTATTCAAATTTTCAGGCTTTAGTATTTTTGACTCTTTTGTTCGTCGTCGTCAGTTTTTGTTGTTTAAATCGTGTTAATTATTGTTAACATTGTTATTACTTATTTGAATTTTTTAAATAATTTATAATATTGATATGACATATTTAGTTGATAACGTGAGCCACGCTCTCCTGGAGATCGTGGTTCAAGGCGATAATCACCCGATTTGGCTAATTCACGCACTGTATATACCCTGTTATAACTATTAATTGTAGTTAATCGATCAATAACTATCACACAAAAACTAGGGATTCGAGCACTCGTGGCACCGCGTCACAATGGACTCGTACACATTATTCTAGGTACGTTGTGATGTACGTTTATAGGTTAGGATGTATAATCTAATGGTACGAATGGTACACGAGGTTCACCATCGTTTCAGTCAGTCGTGGAATTAAAAAAAAAATGCTCTTATTCATAATGATTTAACATTGTGATCGTTAAACTATTATGCGATTTCGAATAAAAACCAAATTTTATAATACAGTGATTTTTTTTCTCGGGTTTTCTGATTTTTATAAATGATAATTTATACTTTTAATTTCGTAATTTACGTATAAAGTAGTGTAAAAAACTATTCAGTACTTTTAGAAAAATATTCTGCTCCCGGTTATACGGGATTAAAAATAAACTTTCTTTAAAATATACTTTAAGACTTAAAAAATTGTTTTATTACAAAATAATTTTACGGTCAAGATCAATCACAAACATTTTATTGGAATAACAATAATGGTTCACTTCAAAATATTATATTAAGCACACTGATCACATGATCTACATAATATTGTATATATTATGTAGTAGTCTTATAATATTACGAAATCACTGTTAACATGGCAATTGTATTATTAATTCATTATGTTCCACTTTGTCTGAAAACATAAACATATACATTTATTAATAACTTCATCGTATAATGTCCGAGACTTTGGATTCGTATAAGGTTATATATAGGGTGGTGTAGTGTCTGATTGGACTGCTGATCACCGTGGATTAACTGTCTGCGTGTAATGTGTATAGTGACTATTATGTTGTATGCATATTATGTGTTAATTATGTACACGACGAATCGGCGTACACAGTGGTGCAATTCAGTGATAATTCTATGTCATTTTTATGCGATGTCTCGAAGAACAATTTACTATTATCGCAATATACATGTGTAATGTGTACCCGGAAAGTACACTATACCGTGTACCAGTCATTATAATCATTTTGAATTTATTCTGCTTTAAGTCACCTGCCGTCGCCGAGGCCTTCGATTCGTTATTTCAGTCCGCCTGAAACCGCAACAATATAATTACACGTGTAAATATATCATAAAAATTATAGAATAATATATAGAGCTACAACATATTATATATGCTACACCTTCACGATACATCGTGCATTGACGACGACCGCCTTGAAATCCACTAAATGGCAGTCTTGTATAATATACAACTTTATATCGCCTCTATAGAATACTAGCTATGTCTATTATATAAATCTGTCATCTCGATCTTTAACGGTGTTGTGCACTACTTGCGAGCTAGTCTGCAGCAAACGTCACTATATTTATTATGTACCGCGATTATCCCGTTTTCATAAAACCAGACATTAGCCCTAAAATTGGTAGCATAAAATAATTAAACATCACGAGCTACACATTGGAAACGTAGATACTTATGTATAATATAATTAATATAAACATTTATACATCGTATTATAATTTTGTATACCAGCTATACACAACATATTATTCTATATTGCGTTGCAGGACTTGTCCACATCATATTCTCCCACCCGATCGAGTTGTACCTACCTGTCGCGTTTAAATTTTGAAGCAATGAATATAATAATGACTATATAATTACGCTAAATGTAATATCGATAACGAAAGAAATATATATATATATATATATATATATATACTAGTCACCTTGCAAGTTTATTTGTTCGTTATAAACATGTTTGTCTTGCAATAGCTTTGCCGCCATTAGTCTTTTCTGTTACAAATCATTAGGAAACATTTGAACATTCGAAGTATACGATGTAGGTACCTACTGCCTATATCCTAAATATCCTTATAAATCTGGTAGGTGTACAGTGTTTTCATTAATTTTTAAAAACAACTTTAATACCGTTTATAAATGTACTAAATTTTACTGAATGTATTTCTAAATACCTATACACCTAATGTTAAGTCCTGAACACTATTGGTTGTTTGCCGCGGACCCGTACACGTACATGTACCTAAATAACATATATTAAACCGGGTTTAAAAAGCGCTTGCGTAATCTATGTAGGTACATATTATATTTTAAATTTATAACCTGTTGGACCTATATTTTATGTGCATTATGATCGCACTGCTTCTCGCAGCCCGACTATGCAATTTTGTCATTTTATTGTATAATATTTAATTATTATAGACATATACATTGAAATATTGAATACTAGATTTTAACTTTATGAACCCGTGTGCATTATAATATTTAAGTGCTTAGATAACATTATTGGTTATAAATAGTATTTATAATCAATGATAAATTGATAACTTAATATAAAATATATATTGAATCTGATTTCTTGCTTATACGACTATTTAATAATAATAATAATTAGCTATTAAATATTTTTTGAGCATTATTGTGCATTGCACTACTGTTAACACTTTGACAACTTAATGTTTATATTTTATTTATACCTGGTTTATTACATTTATTTATTTGCTGTTAATATTTTATATTTTTATAAGGAAATAGGATGCCAAAACTAGGATTTATGTGTGTAATACGAAATTCGTTATGTATAATTGTATTGTACAATCTACTTATAATTTATTATTTTATTAAGTATGTAAAACGACAGCATTTAATCATTTGTGACAGCATTTAATCTGATAACATATACATAATTTTGATAAGCTCCTTTTTATTTATAGACTTTAGTTATAGACGTGTGGTTAGACCACGACATCAGGTATTTTTTTTAACAAATATGTGTGTTGTGTTTTTAAACATTTAAACAAGATTATACGTACACGTTTAAAAACATATATTTGATCGTTTTTATTTAAATAAGAAAGATGACTTCTCCCACGTCTCTACGTGTTTGGTTGTTGTACTAAAATGTAAGTAGGTATTAAAATACGAACAATTTCAAAAAAAAAAATAGGCCTTGGATTTATCTCTACATACGCTGTTATATATATACATATATAATTACTCCTCGCCCACATCAGGCCATAAGGGTTTTCGCCGCCCGATAATGACGATAAATGATAATGAAGGCAATTCTTTTTTTTCAGGTGCGACGAATACAGCAGGCCGTTTGATTACTCGGAAATGGCCAGGCTCAATCATTCGGACATGTCGCCGTGCAAGCTCAGCAAGAGCATGGTTGCCGTGATCGCCATACTCACGGTGTTCGTCGCCAGCCTTGGTACCATAACCATAGTGCTGGCGAGGAAAGTGCGGTTGCTGGGCCGCCGTCCCAGGATCAAGAAGCGCATCGTCGTGAACAAGAGCATCACTCCGTTGACGTGCCGGCCGCCGCAACAGGAGAACCAACAGTGCGAAATAACCATCGAGAATTGTTGCAACATGAACATTTGCGAAACGGTAAGCCAAAACGCGCAGTCGGTGTCGTGAATACTGAAAACGATTCGTTATAATCATGGCCCCGATTTTTATGCAAATGCGTATTATTCATCTACACTCATTTTTTACAATATTTCGGATTGTACTTGTCGAAGTTTCGTAATGCGTGATGTATAGATTGTATGGTTGATTTTTTTACACTTTTTAGTCTAAGAAATTGCGTAAAAGTTGCATATTTTTTATGAACATTAAATAAAATAATTTCAATTTTGCTAAAAGTTTAATCAAACGTTTGATTGTGTAATGGTCAACGGACTATACAGCTATTCGAGCCTAAGATAATCGAATAAATGTATCATTGTCTGAAATCTGAATATTTTATACAATACTAAATTGATAAAAATAATTGAAAATAGTACCTTACAATTTGTACATATTTAAAACCTTTAACATTTTCAAAGCATTTTTATGGATAAGTACTTAAAAACATATAAGTGCATATTATATATTGTTGATGTATATTCATTACATACTTTTGAAATTGCGTGTGCATAAATTTGTGATATTCTTCAATATTGTTTGCATAAAAAAGTGGAATCTATAGTTATAATATAATATTATTGTTTATTAATTTTAATAATTAAAAATCATCAAACTAAAAATATTTTAAAAATCATTATTTTGTGTTTAGCCATGTTTTGAACCGGATTTTCGATCGCCCAAAATGGGAGGTCTGATGTCGTTAGGCAAGTCGAAAAAAGAAGACAAAGCGAACTTGCTAAGCAACACAGACATGTCGAGTGAAGACGAAAAACCGTTGTATTGATGTAATCTGGTTTAAAATTTAAATGTAATTTATTGGATTTACCAATGTTTTTACTTAAGGGGCTGTATATGTATAACACGTTGTGTGTTGTTGTGGTTGTTGTAGTTGGACAAATTTGTGATATTCTATATTGTTCCAAGCCATTCGGTTTCCATTATTTTTACGATTTTAACCGCCGAGGAAAGCATCGTTTTAGAGCATTACTATTATTTTTTTGTAGAAAAATACTTACACGAAAAGTTCGATTTATATGCCGAATATTTTTTATTAAACGTATCGTGTGTTTGCGAAAACTATGTATTTACTGAAAATACGGATTATGTAGTTCCTTACGTACGACACGTTTGACTCTGAATGCACGTGTAGCTTTTTATTTTTTCTAAACGTGCAGCCCCCCTCCCTCCCCAAATCCATATAATTCTATTATTATTATTTTATTTCAATTAAATTAAATTATTATTATTATTATTATTTTTAAAGCTGTTTTAAATACAAGACTGGAAATTTGTATCTTAAGTATTTTTTTTCGTTTTATTGTTAAAACTAGTGAAATTAGTGTATTGTCGTTAAAATGAGTATTTGTATTTACTATATTTTGTAAATGAAATATTTATCTTTAAAAATAAAACCATACATTCATAATATGTATGTTATGTAATATTGATATATGTATATTTATAATACCTACATACTGTTAAGTATTTGCGATTTTTTTTGTAAAACGTCGCTTTGTAATATATACGTATTATTATTTAACTCTAAAAAATTTTTTGTTTTTTTTTTCTACGATCAAGCAATAATTATAATTTATAACCTATCCAGAATGTGCATAATCGTGTTGCACCCGTTCCAAACTCTCTTCCCTAAAATTCTGCTTTCGGGTATTGGATATAGATATTTTAATTTCACTGTTTTTAATTAGTTATTTTTTGTCATAAAATATTTACACACGTTTTTTGCACGTTATCTTATAATTAAATACCTACGGGCTACAAGTATATCATAGAACTCAAGTCAAGGCATTACTTTCTCACTGTTCTTTTTACATATTATGTAATCGAAATTTGAAGTAACATTTCCTAAATTTTTTTACTTTAAGTACTAATAAATTAGTTTATAATTTAGTTATTTACTATAAATTTCTTCGTTAGTCATTACTCATTAAGGTAAGTTAACCAAATTAATATTTTAAACAGTAGTTTGCTAATATGCATAACCGTGTTTGTATATAAAATAATCTATAAAAATCTCACCTCATTCTAATTGAATATTTATATACCTATTGAAAATCTATTTTATTTATTTTAAAAATTAATCTTAACCTTAAGTGACTAGTTCGGTATGTTCTCTCGTTGGACAGAGTATAGGTATTCTGAAGCAGACTTCCTCCGGAGGGCTTAATCAATCTCCGGTCACTGTGGTGTATTGCGTTTCTAACAATTAGAGTAACCAGCATGCACAAGTACTTGGCCGCTATGGATGCAATTTCAGTGACGAGGTAAACTGCGGACTTTGTGCTAATGCTCTTGCGAAAACCAAATCGATTATAGTCTCGCCTATTGCCACCGTTTGCGTCCAGGTGGTTCTCAAGCCTTTTCAATAGCTTATCTGTCCAGAAGAAAACTAGGTCTGAAATTCGATGGAGTCAACTAGCTAACCCCTTTGTGGTGAAGAATCAGCTTGACCCTCTCCTAACACGAAGGAAGCTGGCGGCGTTGAGACAGCTATTGAATATACCTAGACCAGCGGTTTTCAACCTTTTTATATCCACGTACCACCAACATAGTTTGAACATTTTTAACGTACCACTAATAATAATAACAACCTTCTTTTATTTTGCTCATCAAAAATGTATACGTTGTTTTACATGACGTATGCAATTTTATTTTATTAGGAACTACAAAATTATGACAAAATAAGAATTTAATGCACAAGAACCACACGTCTCAGGTTATAATTGCACGCCGTCAATATATTAGGTCAGCTAATATCAAATAAATCAAATATTTAATGCTAAAAAATGGTTCATTCCAATTGTTTATATAAAAAGAGATTTTCTTCGCGTACCATAGGTTGAGAAACGCTGACCTAGATAATACGTTGGATGAGCATGAACGACCCACTAAGCATCTCATTAGGGATACCGGAGAGGCCATGAGCATTATCCGACACAAGTCTCATTCCAACCTTTAATAGTTTCTACATAATGCTTTAAACGTAAATACCAGCTCATCAAATCCTGATCAAAAGTTTCGAAGAGATTTAAGACCGCCGCAGAGAGTGCTTCATTCACGTTTGTTGAGGAGCCTATGAAAAGAGATTATCAGCAATGACTGCCTCTTTCTTCTTGAAGACGGTTCTTGAAAATGGCTATTTTCCATCATATTTATTTTTAAAATCTATTACAATGAAATAATGTTTTCTTCCTGTGTGTGGCTTATTTACAATTAAATAACTCCCAGAATATCATTCCGCAACCGATATAAACATGTTTTTAATGTTCAAATATTAAGACATTATGTTTATGAGCAACTATCTTTCAGGGTATGTTAGTGAAGAAGCTAATAACAGAGGAACCCCTTGTTCACTACACACGACTTTTGTAGGAAGTTAGTTTTGAAAGGTCAATGAATAAAATAGATATCAACGATTTTATTAATCCAGTGGCATTAAAATAATAAAATAAATGTATAAAAATTTGATGAAACATCCAACCACAGAGTTGATATGTCAGTGGTGATGTCAGGATGTTTTTCTATGCAAGACTTTAGGCCAACAATTGTAAGACCAGGTTGCAAAAATAAGATTTCAGCCCTGAAAAAAAAAAAAAAAATTAAATACTATTTAAGAGATTGTTATTATTATTTCTCGTTAACATATTTTTAGACAAAAATAAACAATATTACAATTATTATATATATATATATATATATATATATATATATATATATATAAGATACAGACTACAAACACATAAAAAAGTAATACAGATTACGGGCAATACATAACATCAACAAGTACAGAGATTGAATTGGGAAAAAATTAAAAGGAGGATGCAAGTATAAAATGTGTGTACCTAAATATTTTTTTAAAAAAGAGAGGGACTACTCTGTCTTTTTCCAAACCCCTTTAATTCAAGTACTGACAATAATAAATGATAAAAATAACATGATTTCAATAAAGGTTAATTTAAAAAATGTTTATATGTATAAATACATATACACATTATACATCTAAATTATACCTATATTATGTTCTATATTTTATACAAAAGACCATTATTGTAAATACTATTAATTATGATACAAGTAGATTGTAGGTAGTATTATTATATAAAATATAGTAGTATATTATTGTTAATTACATTTTTTAGTGTACCTATGGTGAACTATTATAACTTTTTTTGTAGTTATTAAACATAATCAAATTATAAGGTTTATAGTTGGGCTATGGCCACTGTAGTATATAAATTTAATTGCACATTTTTATGTGTGATGAAGCTAAATCTACAATATTAAAGATCATGTATTTTTATATAAAATAAGCTAAACAAATAGTTTCAAAAATTTTAAAATGGTTGGGTTTCAAACTCACTATAATCATATTTAATATATATATATATAATATAAAAAAAAACACAATTTAATATAATTCAATGATAAGTAGATGTTAGGTGTAATAAAAATTAATCCCAAAATATATGACTAAATGTATTTTGCGATTGTAAAATTCGCACTTGTTTGTAAAATTTCAAAGCATGTCCAAGTTTTAAACCCATTTTTGATGTGATATCAGTTCGATTAAGTAATTGTAAAGCACGGCCATCTAAGTTCTAAAATTATAGGACACTTCTTAGTGCAATGTTATATATTTTTTATAAATTAATTAATAATATCTTACAAATATAATAATTTGATCAATAATTTCTTGGGATAAATGTTCTGATAAATATTCAAACACTTGATCTTTAGTCCATTTTGATATATTTGGGATATTATCATTATTTTTAATTTCATTATATTCTTCATAGTCCGATGAACTATAAGATTTATAACTTTTTGAATCAGTATCATCTTCATCGGATGATATACACACAATACTCGAGATCAGTGATTCAACATCATCTAAAAACATATTTAATTCAATTTTTTTTATAGTTAATAATTAGATATAATATATTTGAATTGTCCAGTCTTACCTTCAATAATATGTATGGGTTCTTTTACTTCAACTTCATCTTTTTCTTCTGGGTTTACTTGAGCGGCCAAAGTCATGCATGGAATACATACATACACATCAGATTCAAATTTATGTAATGGTTTAATTTCATATGATTCATAACAATCGGTATGTAAACCAACTCCACAAGTTAAACAGCGACGCTTTATCATCTAATAAAATTTAATAGTTAAGTTTTTAGTTATTATTAAATATTATTAATTTTACTGAGCTGACCGACTGAGATTCATCTTTGAGACATTTGCTACAATTTTGTTTTCTGCATTGTCCACAGAGCCAATGACATAAATCTAATTTGAATTTCCATATGGGTTCATTGATTATTAAACAGTTTTTATGAGCTATAAAAATGTATAAACAATTGAGAATAAAAACAAAAAGGAATTCTATCTATGATAATTATTATTACCTTTGATCAAACAAATCGGACAATCAATTAATTCTGTTTTTTCTAAAACTGTTGAACAAACAAAACAATTTTTTGATATTTCCTGAGTTACTTCTGTAGTAACACTGTTTACTGGAGAATTTATTGGTGAATGTACTGGAGATATAGTATTTATTTTAGTTGACGGAGAATCCAATAATTCAGTTACCTCAGTTACTGGATTTACTGGTAGACTTTTTGATTTTGTAGTATCTTGTTTTTTTCGTCTATCATTTGTAGTTTTTTTTACAGTAGTAGTAGTTCTAACAGTAGTAGTTTCCACAGGTTTTTCATTTTTATAAGAATATTTAGCTCTCTTTTTTGGTATATGATTATCAGATGGATCAAATACCACTTTAGCTTTCTGTGATAAAAAAATCAATTGAAAGTAATGTCACATAATTTAGTGAATCAATACTAACCATGTTTCTATGAGGTCTTGCAGATACAGGTTCATCACGACTAATT
Source organism: Pentalonia nigronervosa (assembly GCA_014851325.1). NCBI lineage: Eukaryota > Metazoa > Arthropoda > Insecta > Hemiptera > Aphididae > Pentalonia > Pentalonia nigronervosa. Next base: position 23,754 of record JACXSJ010000914.1, on the reverse strand, counting down.
ATTTTTTTCTTGGGCATTGTTATTAATAGAAATGTACCTACAACAAATACACAACATAATTTATAGAACATATTATCCAAAGTATACATTTATAAACTAAAATAAGTACCAAAATATTATTTTAATATTTTAAATTCAAATGTATTCTATTGGTTTATTTATAAATTTATAATAATATAAATTTTAATGAGTTTGCATAAATACTACCTATTAACTTTTTATAAAATATACAATAATATTGAACTTTAAAAGTAGTAATTAGACAAAATGCATTTGATAATAAGATACGCATGCTATTTTTAATAGTTTAAAATTATTCTTTTATAAACAATTATACTTTTTTTATAAACACAATAAAAAAATTCAAAAACATGATATATTAACTAAGTTTTACCAATTACCATAAAATAATATTTTTTTTAATAGATATCTAAAACCTAAGTCAGTTTGTAATAACTAATTAGTATTTAATAGTATATATCTTAGTAAAAATGTTTCATAAGGAGACATTCCTATAACCCTATGCATTAAGTAATGTCTTAGAAGTATAATAAATTTGCAATATTTAATACGAAATACTATATTATTATGCATAGTACTAATTTGTATATAAATTAATTAGCAAAAAACATGTTATAAAATTAGGTTTGAAATAGAAATTACTTACGACTTATTTCCCTTATAGGGCCAATGATATTGTCGCGTTGTTTTAAAAAAAGTACTAACGGCGTTGAGAAATATTTTTTATTAATTTATGGATGTGAGATATTCTATTACATTTAATTTTATATTGCAATCGACAGTTATAATTTATTACAATAATACTAAAGAGATAAATTTAAATTGGATTTGAAATAAGGAACAATTCGATCGGAAATCTCAACAATCGATATTAGTATACTCAAAATAACACGAAATATGTAAAGGTAGTAAATGGTGCGGTATTATGGTCTAACATTTCGTCGATTTGGTTAATGGTTACGGGTGGAATAATAGAACTATGGAAGAAGAGAAATTCCGTTCGTAATATAAGCACCACCAACAGTATGGTTTCAACCTGGCTGACTTGTGATATCCTAGGTGGTACGCGTGAATCGGGAAAAAAGGAATAATGTCACGTTGGCTAACCTATCCGTCAGATGTCTATCTCGCTCGTTTGGTCGGTTGCTCACTCTTGCACTGCCGTCCTTGCGCGCTGATAACGCGTTTGTTTGTGTTTTGAATATTATTGTGTTACCGTAATTGCGAACCGCGTTCGTTGATCAATCATTTATTGTTTTTATTACCTACGACCTACCTAAACGCGACGGCCGAAAAACGGACAAATAAAACCGCGTTGCGCACGCTGCACGACGATTTACCGGTTTCCGCGTTTTTTCATTCCGCGTTGACTCATCTTGACATTTATACTTTACCGATCGGCTTTTGACTGAATTAATTTTCCACCGAACGTGCATGCGCGCGCGATTCTTCTTTAATCGCTCTGGTGCTATGACGGTCATTGTTTTATGCCTAAGTCAAGTCTATTAGATGATAAGCGCGGCGGGGAGATGTAACAGCGTCGGTGGCGGTCGTGTCTCGGCGATGTCTAAAGAGTGTCGAATTATAAACGGCGGTGGCGACGTCGTCGCTGGTGGATACGTGAACCATTGCGAGCAGGTGCTTGATGATCAAAACGAAATGGTGATGGCCGCATCTAAGACTGCAGTGGTCGCTGGCAGCGATCAGGCGGTGGCCTCCATCAGTCACCGCGTCTACCCCCCGTCGTCCAGTGAATTGAGTAGACTCAAGGACCTGGCGTACGACAATATCATGTTATTAGAAGAGTGCTCAAACATTCTCTTCAAAAAAAACGAAAGGATATCAGAGTTGGAAAAAGAATTGGAATGTGTGAGTGACTATTTGAAAATTTAAGTTAAAGTACACAGTTTGCATTAATATTTTAATTGTTTGTTGTACAGCTCAAACAGAAGTTAACAGAAAATGATCACCGTTGGGCTGAAATAACTGCTAGAGAAGAAAACTTGGATGTTTTACCATTCACGCCAGTTTCTTCAACATGCTCATCTGGTATGGGAGATTTGAGTTCGGCTGAACTACACGATCAGCAAGAACAACAGGACACTAAACCTAAAAAGCGAAGGATTCGTCAAGCTGCTACTAAGCAACCGAACCCAGATCCATTAGAATCCAACCAAACAAAACGTCCGAGAACTAGGATAACACGAGCTAAATCAGGTTTTTTTTTTTAGATAATAACATTTTCTTAATAGAGTTTAATTTTTATTTATTTACCATGTTAAGCTAAAATAGGCAAAATGCAAGAGTTGTCTTTGATCACATCAGATAATGCATATTATACATGCCTAGGAAATTATGATCCTATAAAAGATGAACCAGTTTCCGAAAATACTAACAGTAATTTAGAAGTAAGCTTTTCATTTAACATGTGTTTAACCTAGTAAGCATTTAGTATTCTTTTTAATATATAAGCATATATAATTTTGTAGATACCAAGTTGGAGGGTTAAAACATATTCAAGTTGGTATTCTATGGAAGGCACTGAAAATATGTCTGATGATATCTTTGAAAGCAGACATTACAGACTTGAACAATGTGAACAAAAACGTAAAAGGTAATGCAATTATAGATTTTTTTTTTTTGTGTAACTATATTATGTTATGTTAACATTTTGATATTGTTATTTTAGATGGGATTTGCAACGAATTAGAGAATTAAAAAGAGTAGAGTATTTGAAGGAAGGTCGTAATAAACACCACCCACAAAAATCTAATGACAATAATAAGGAAGAATTAACAACTCTATTGCCCAGTCCATTGAACATTAAAGCGATCGAAATTACAGATAACTTACCTGTGTCTGCATTTGGTAGCAATTTACATATTAAAAAGAAACTTGAAATGTTAGTACCTATATTTATTAATACCTTATATTATTTATCAAAAACTTAACTTCATTCATAATATTTTGTTAATTATATTTTTATATTCATGTGTAATTTATATTTTATTTTATATATATATTGACTATATATTTTATTAGGTTTAAGTTTAACTAAGCTTGCAATTATAAATATATAAATTATAACCATTTAACAAAATGCTATCTCTATTGCCTTACAGATATAAATTTTATCATAGTCAATGGTGTAATGATGGGTCTCAAGCTCCAAAAGAATGTAACACGCGGGGACTTCGTTCTTCTGGTTGTAGTCAGTTTTATGATACCATGTAAGTTATTACTTTCATGTAATTTTTGTGACAAATATAACAGATCTGGACTCTTCCACTTAAACTATTTGATTATTTGTTACATAATGTATAAAAATTCTTGTATGTATGATTTACAACCAGAGAGGTTAACAACTGTTGTGATATTTATCTAGTATTTAGGATATTATACTTTTTTTTTTACTCTTATTGTATTATAAATTTTATTTTCCTTTGAAATTGTATTAAGTATAATTTATATTCAAGTGTTGCAAATAATAAATATAGTACCCTGCTAAAGTCCTATAAAATAGTATTTTTAATTTGTTAAAAAATTTAATTAATTATCTATTAGTCAATAATATGTTGTATATACTATATCTATGATTTTAACATTTGTGTTACCATATCATTATTTAATATTTTATGTTTTTTTAAAGCATTTCCTGTTTTTAATGGATAAGCTATTTCTGTGCTGGCATACTAGAAATTTGCCAACATAAACTAGTGTATTTTATTTTCATACTGATTAGTATCCACTTATTTCTAGATGATGTTTTATGTGAGCTTTTTTAGAAATTATATATTTAATATTTTAATATCTACAGATACTATGCTGTTGTCATATCAATGGTGAAGCCACACCTTGAAATAACCAAATCTATTGAATGTTAAGCGGTAACTAATTCATACAATATATTTTAAATATATTTCTTAGACTTCTGATAGGATTAAATTTCAATTACTATTACTTGAAGCAATTACAGAATTAGCTATTTTTCAGCATTTGGTGCTTTTGGTTTGATCATATTAATCAAACCCCAGTTTACATAAACACATCATTTCAATTTACATTTTTTTAGTTTGTATATTACAGTTTAAGCATTTCAAAGGATATGCTGTAGATGAGTACTACAGGTAGGTTAGGTTAGGTTAGGTATCTGTTAGTGCCCTATGATGTTATTATAACATAAATATTATAGATTACTTTATAACTGTTAATGTCTTAATGATTTTAAACATTTTTTTCATGTAACAGTTTAAAAGCACAAATATTAATTTTAGTGGAGAAATTAACAATATTAATTTGAAATTAGTTTTTATATATTTTATTGATTGTAGAAACAACTGAATAAAAATGGATATGGTGTCATAATGTAAAATGTATATTTTAACATAAAGACATATTTTATTGAGTACCTATAGTGCCAAATGTAGATATCAAACAATTATAATTAAGAGAGAACAATTAGGTAACTTTAATTAGTTGAACAAGTTATTTCACAAGTCAATATTTTTAATAACTTATATTTTAAGTAAAAATAAGCTTGCTATAGAATATTGTACATTTATACTTGTTTAGGCTTTATAGGCAGTTACAACAATAAATATCATTTTAAATTTAATAAAAATCAATAATAAATTAAATGTTTCTAAATTTACATGTGTTGTTTAAGTAGAATCAAGAAAACATTTTCTTCAGTATGACTTTTTATCTTGTGTCTTTTCAGTGAACATCTTATAGTGATATAAATACTATTTTATTATATTCTGATTTCTGACAAGCCATGACTGATGATGTAAAATTACCAGAAGCTATTAGGACATTAGGTAACAATGTAAAATTGTCATCCATAATTATTGGATTTTATTAAATTTTAAAGTCTTTCTTTGATATAGCAAAAATCTCATCAATTAAAATAAGTAACCTATTTTATTATTTTAATACGAATCTAAAATCTTTGTAAAATTCTTTATTATAACTTACAGTTGTGATAATGTTGTACAGTAAAATTATTTATAACTTATTAATTCATTATTATTGAACCTTAAATTTATAATATTTGTAAAAATGTTGATATTTTGATTTTTATATTATTAATAAATTAAATTTCAAATTTTGATTATTTTTTTGTTACCCGTGTCGAAAATATGAAATAAATATTTTATACTTTCTAAATGTGTATTATTTAGGATGTTACTTAATATGATTATAATATTCTGTAAGATATGAATATTGACATATTTAAATGTTTTACAAATTAGTAATATTTAAGATTTCAAGAAATTAATGCAATTTTGTTTTTATTAAGACAAAAATATATACTAAATAAGATAGTTTTTGAGTGGAGTAAAGAAGGCAGACTACTAGCAATATTTTTTTTAAATGTTTTGACATATATTTTTTTAATTGGTGAGGAAAGTGGAGTTTTTTATTTCAACGCATTATGATTATTTCTAGTCAGTTAAATATTATTTAAAATAGGTAGGTAATTTGTACATGCCTAAGATAATAAAATCATAAATTAATTATTGTTGTGGTATTACTGATATTTAGGCAGGTATCAATATAGGTAGGTACTAGGAATAAATTATAATATATTGCTGCTGGGTGTAATATCCCTATACAATCATGCATATTTATTTTTTTTTAAATCTGTTTATACTTCCAAATAACTTAATAAATTAAATATAAATAATTATATCTATACAATATACATCGATATAATATATGTATAATGTATATATATATATATTGTGTGAGTATGTATATCCTCTATTACTGTTGCTCTGCACCTTAGAAGCATTTCCTGTGAACAATAGACGGGCCACTTTCGTCGTATTCGGTCTTTGAAATCCACATCTGTTGAAAAGTAGATAGGGACGCCAAGATGGAGCCACCGATCCACACTGAGTACTTGCGTTCGGGCGGCGCGATCGTTTTAATTTTCATCGTGGACGGAGCAAGCGACGTGATTTCCTTCTGCATCCGGTCTGCGATGCCCGGGTACATGGTGGTGCCGCCGGACAGTACCGTGTTGGCGTATAGGTCCTTCCTGATGTCCACATCGCATTTCATGATCGAATTGTACGTGGTCTCGTGAATGCCGGCAGATTCCATTCCTAAGAATGACGGTTGGAACAACGATTCCGGGCACCGGAAACGTTCGTTTCCAATGGTGATCACCTGGAGTGCGGAGAACGATTATAAACCAATAACTGATATCGGGCAAGTAGGTGCCCAAGCGTCAACGATTCCCGAGTAGGGGTCTAGGGACTCGGTCATTACACTCAAGACTCACCTGTCCGTCCGGGAGTTCGTACGACTTCTCCAGAGCGCTGGACGACGCAGCCGTCTGCATTTCCTGCTCGAAGTCGAGCGCCACGTAACACAGCTTCTCTTTGATGTCGCGAACGATTTCTCGTTCGGCGGTAGTCGTGAAGCTGTAACCCCTTTCGGTCAGGATCTTCATCAGGTAGTCCGTGAGATCACGTCCGGCCAAGTCCAGACGGAGTATGGCGTGAGGTAGGGCATAACCTTCGTAGATGGGCACGGTGTGGGACACACCGTCACCCGAGTCCAAAACTATACCAGTCGTCCGACCGGAAGCGTACAAGGAGAGTACGGCTTGGATGGCCACGTACATTGCCGGGGTGTTGAACGTTTCGAACATGATCTGAAAACGAATAAGTATATTTTAAACACTGTTGGCGATTGTATTGTGTCTTTCGGCGCAACGTATTTAATCTTGTATCTAACTTAACGCCCCTCGCCCCCTTACCCTAATCGTTTATCTACATTTTTGTTTCGAATATTCCTAGAGCATGGACTCCCGGCATATCGATTTTTCATGTTTTACGTGTAGAAAGCTTAATTATCATAGGACCGACATTATGGGTAAATACTTAATACCGTATAGGCAAATTGTAATTATTTATTTATTATTCAACATTTTGATCAACATACTGTAACGACATTAAAATATATCGTAAGTATATTTTGGACCCACATTCGCTCTGAATTAAATATGAGCACATAAATTAGTAAATACAACTCGGTATAAATATAATTAGTATAACGTCAATTGCAGACTATTTGACCAAGGGTATTGAATCGATCTACCAGTAAATCGCGATTAATGGGCATTAGGTAGGTGCTCAACAAGACCGTAGATGGGTACAATTTTCTGGTGGGCGAAGTCCAGAAGTTCCGCAGCACGACCGACTCCTTACCTGTGTCATCTTCTCTCTGTTGGCCTTCGGGTTGAGCGGCGCTTCGGTCAGCAACACGGGGTGCTCTTCGGGGGCTACACGGAGCTCGTTGTAGAACGTATGGTGCCACACCTTTTCCATGTCGTCCCAGTTGGTGACTATACCGTGTTCGATGGGATACTTGACCGTCAGCACGCCTCTCTTGGACTGTGCTTCGTCACCGACGTAGCTGTCCTTTTGTCCCATGCCCACCATGATGCCCTGCAGACACACGCCACGCGTACAACATAATATACAAAAATATTCCGCGGACAACCAATCGTAACCGCAGTATAAATATTATGCGCCATTAGTGTCGTTTACCTGGTACCGCGGACGTCCGACGATCGACGGGAACACGGCTCTGGGCGCGTCGTCGCCCGCGAATCCGGCCTTGCACATACCGGAACCGTTGTCCACCACCAGAGCTGCTACGTCTTCGTCGCACATGATTACGGTTTTTATTTTCTAGAAACAAAACAAAATAAATAAAATAAACTCGTCATTGACGTCGACGAGACAAACGACGAAAAATCTAGAGAAAAAATCCGCCGTCTTCTCTCCGAGGAAAGACGATTTCTTCCGAACACATTTTTACCTTTCAATAAAAAAAAAAACAATAAACAATAATTGAATAAATAGACGTGCAAACGGAACGGCGTTTGCGCGATGCGGTCGGGAGAACGGCGAACGTGTGTACACAGCGACGGCGGGCTCGCGTCGATTTATATAGGTACGCCGTACGGCGTCCGCCCCGACACCGTTCCGCGGTCGAAAGTGAAAATCCGCCGCGGTAGGGTTCGCAGTGGATTCGACGACGGTAAGGTCGTCCGTCCGTCCGTCCGTCCGTCATCGTCGGCGACGCGAACACAATACGCGCGAGTTTATGACCATATCTGACGCGGTCAATCACGCTGCGGTTAATATAATTCCTTTTTCAGAGGCCGAGCGCGCGATAACATATTATGTATACTCATTATTACCCGTGTATGCAGGTTCCTATATAGCCATATACTCCTCGCGTATTGACAGTATATTGAATATATTTTTTTTTTTTTATAATTAATACGCGCGTTCGTCTCTATTCGTCCCACTCCCTTCCTCTCAAAGTGCATTAATTAATAATTTGTTCGGTACTCGCGAGATCATATAAGGTTTAACCGCTGTGCAACTATAATATATTAATATTGTGTTATTTACCTACACAATACTCTTGACGAATGGAAGTGTTTCCGCGCGAAAACAGATTTTTTTGTTTTAGGTACACGTGACGCGTCCCGCTATAGGATCTACGAGAGTCGTTGATTTTTTATTCTTTAACGCGAGAATCTGATGATTACCTGATACGTATCTATTTATACCCAAAAATATAATATATCAACAGGGTGATTCATCGAGCATGCTCACCCCTCAGTTTCCCTTTAATAGTGAAATCATTTAAACGCGAATTTTTCGAAATGTTTAAGTAAACTTTAGTATCTATTTTAAAACGCTTTGAAGAATTGCGTTTCTTTATGCAATTTAAGGGGTTCCTGCGAGGTTACAGATTTTTTTTTTTAAATGAGAACCAGCCTATCTTATTGTAAATTGTCAATGCATCTTATTCAAAATATAAACAAGTATACTTTAGATAGATACCTAGTTCTGAGTTATTCAACTTTTAGCGCTATGGATTAAGGATAATAATCTACGATAATTAGGCTTAGAAAATATGAGTCTTTGATGATTTGAACATTATGAAAAATCTTTTTTGAAAAAATGGTGTTCAAGTAAACAGTATACTTAAATTAAAAAAAAAAAAAAACAAAATTTAAATAAATGCATTATTAAAGAATAAAAAGGGGTGAACATGCTTGGTGAATAATTGTATGTTAATTATTATACTCGTACGAATCTTCAATTGACATATATATAAAATGCGTATAACCACGCCTATACTCACCTATGTACACATAAGGTAGGTAATAGGTATATATAATAACTTAACCATACACGAGTGACGAGTACTTGACGATGAAACGCGCGTGTAACTCATAATAAAATATTTTTTTGTAACAACAGCTGGTACCTGCGTTATTATTATGTAATAGAAAATGATTGCAAAGTTATAACTTTATTTTTCAATTTGGTAACTGCGGTGTATTTACTTATCGGTATCTATGTTGTATAGGTAATTTAAGGTAAAATCTATTTTAGGTTTATCTTACGGATTTATTCCGTTACCTAAATAAGGTATTTACACACTACTTATATAACTAATAAACTAGGGGCCGAATCGAAATTCAATTTTTGTTTATGTTAGATTATATCTACTGAAATTTTATATTTTTATTTTATACAAATATGTTGAATTTGATATGCATAAACAATAAATAATATTGATAAATAATATGTGGTACAATGAACAAGAAAAACCCGAAAAGTTTTTTCACATAATATGAATTTTAAGTGTATGTTTTTACAAATTTTGTACACATTTTAATGCATTAATAGATTACGCAGTTTTCTAACACATTAAACTTTTAAAGTCTTAGCTCAAAATGTTATAATATTTAACAATTTGAATTATAAAAATATGTCTGAAATCACATGATACGTGATAAGTTATATTAGCATGTATCAATAAACTTAAATAAATATTCGATTGGTATAACTTTAAATGGTATTGTGTATCGTTCATTAATGTTTTAAAAATATGTGATTTCCAGTTCCCAGTATTTATTTACTTTAATAGGCATGTAGTGTATGTCGAACGCAATAATGAACATATCGCGTAAATAGCTGTACCTTGGACGCACAAGAATAAAATTATTCTAGTTGTATAAGAAATGGAGTAATAGCAGTAATTAAAAATAAGAAATACCAACCCTAAAATGTTCTAGTTTCAAATTTGGATTTGTTCGCACCATATGTAAATCTAATTTAGTGTGTTTAACTTGTATTTTTTAAAAATGTTACAATAACAGTGGACAGTTGAATTTGAAAGTATATCGAATAATAAGAGTAAAATTATTATTATATATATAATTAAAAAAATGTCAATTGCAATTTTTAATTTATATAATCAATAATCATGTAACTAGGTAAGCGATGATAATATTGTATAACTCATAAATCAAATTATTGGGTACAAACAGAAATTTGTATTATTTAAATAATAAGTCTATAATATTGCAAGCTTACATATCTATTTATTATAAATATTGATGTATTGCACTATTACGAAAAATTAAAATTTTTAAATCCCTATTATTAAATAAACTAAGTACACCTATTTATTTTTTAATGCTATTAAAATGTCAAATATTTAATTTTTTTATTTATATTGATTATAAGTATTAATTTTCGTTGATGTCAAAAAAACAAATTATGAAGGAGGGTCTATTAAAAATCCTTAAGTTATCACCCAAACGTACTCTATTGGTGTTGGTATATATATATAATACAAATTAATTTATTTTAATCAAATATTAAATATGTACTAAAGTCTAAATTTAATAAAATGTCTCGTGTAGGGCAGGCTAAGCCTAATAGTCTTTCTCTCGATATTACATCAATGGTTAGATACTGAGACACAAGTATATTTAAACTTTAAAGGCGAATAATAGCCAATAGGCCATAGTATACAGCCATACAAGTATTTGACGGACGGCGACCGCGTTTTCTGCGATAGAGGAAATAACATCAATACTAATGCCTACAATACGTCATAATATAGCCACTACCTATATAGTTTCCCTTTCTGCGTTCGAATAATAACAATATTACACGCATGTACTACCATAGAATATATATATTATACAAAGCGATGCTTTTAAAGTTGATTACACTTTTTTTCGAAATGTTTTAACATTTTTATAAATATTATTTTAGATAGTTTAAAGCTGTTAAATATAATATTTTTTATTAATTTTTATCGCTATAGTTTTTAAATTTTTACTTTTTACTTGTAATTAATTAATTCTTGTCGTAAACTCGTTCGAATTTAAATGTTGCGTATACGTTAATAACGTTAATAATGTGTTGGAATTATCAGAAAAAATATTCTGCTTCGGAATATGATGAAACTAAAAATGTACTTTCTCATTCAAAAAGTTAAAAAAAAAAGTAAAAAATATAATAAAAATAAGCGTTGTTTTGTTTTAACTTTAAATTCTCCAAAAAAAATATTTCCCAAAGTGATAAGACTTCGAGAGAATGAGAGTTAACATTTAAAAGAATCACCCTGTATGTTATGTACGCACAAAATTCATTAATGACATCGACGGCGAATCTCGACAAATATGGAAGTGTATCGGTACGCCCATAAATGGGCCTGTCGTTGCTCGCGTGAAACCTGTTAGCGGTTCGCAGAGATAATCATATAATTTTGCAGATAAGTGCACACAGTATTGTACTACTCTTAGCATGTTAATCAGTATTAAAAATATACATACCAACCCAACAGTATGTCTAGAAAAATCCAAAACCAGATATCACTACTCAAAACTAACGACAGACCATTACCCTCTTTTGGGTATTTAATCATGCCGAAATCCAGGAAAACGAACTAGTTGATGCTTACGCTAAAAAAGTTATTTCCTCTCAACACTCTCATCAAATCCACACCTATACTTTTTAGGACTTAAAAGTCACCATCAATAACCACATATTAACTTAATTTCTTGTATGTGGTCAACACCACACGCCAAACTCAATGAAATCAAACTTTCAATCTTCCCATGGCCAACCATTCCATTACAAAGACGCTAGGAAGTAATCCTAAACAGACTACGAATAGGTCACACTTGGGTGACCCATAAACACCTCATGACCAGATCTGAACCTGACCAATGCCAAGCATGCGGTGAAATTTCCATGGTCAAACACTTAATCTGCCACTACTGAAAATTCATAGACATCGGAACCATGCTTGAACTAGATGAAAATCTGGAAGAAGCTCCAAGTTCAAATCCTGTCAACACGGAAAAAATATTCAATTACCTAAAATTAACTAAATTATATAATCTAATCTAACATATTTATTATTTAAACATGATACATTATATTTTATATAATATTTATGTCTCTTTTATTTTGTTATTTTTACATACTTTTGTTAAAACATGTTATAATGCCACAAGCTAATAACCTATGTTATTGCGGCTTATTTATCATAATAAAAAAAAGTATTGTACTTTATAGTTTATTATACGTGTTAACTCCCGTGTAGATAATATGTCGTTATTTCATTGATATGTATATAGTACGTAATTATGTATATTGATATATTATAATACTATTGATAATGGTATAATATATACATATCACTATAATAGGTACTTATTAATATAAACGTATTGAAAATTGAAATGCTTATCGCACTGTCGCTACAAATAAAATTGCAATACCTTTACTCGTTGCTTTCATGATGTGTCTCATCGTTATTCGTATAGGTACTTACGCCTATTATCAATGTAAATAAATACGTCGTCACATGGGCATTATATATATATATATATAGGTACAATGAATTTGTACCTATATTGTACCTATACTTGTTTTCAAACAAGTGGCCACATTATCAATACACCTTGGAATATGATCTATGCAGGTATTTTTTAATTCTCGAACTAAGCATTTTTTCATTTAGGTACACAGACACTAGAGTTAATGGTTAATCCAATAGAATCTGACTGTTATGGTTGGTTTTTATTAAATACAATAGATTTAAATTTACTTGGTAGCAAAAGTTTAGATCAGAGAAGAAGACGAGGTCTCGAAGGTGACTTAAATACAGATTGGCATGGTGTTTAGAGATATACCTCCACTGTAGCAGATGAACCGTCAAATGTTCGATAATTTATTTATTTGTGGATTAACGTTTTATGAAAGATAGGTACAATTTTAATTTTACATAATTGATACGTACCTCACCAAATTTGTTTAAATAAATTATAAGTTATTTCTCTTAATTTGTAAGTATCTAGTTGTGTTCATTCCGGAACTTGTAAGTTGATAGTTCCAAAGTTATCATTTGAGATGATTTGGGCGACAGCCCCATCCTCCTATCACCGTTGAATAAATTGTAAGTTGATCCTATAAGTTGGCATCAAAAAAATTTTCTTATATCGAAGTAATTAAATGCATACGTTGATATTCGATTTTGATATCGATGTCTGTATAAATTATAATATATATATATTATAATTTATATTTTATATTTTTTTATATTTTACTAGCAAATACATTTTATGATTTAATCAGATATCGCCAACTATATAGTAAATACTTAACCAATAAAATTATTTATTAACAATGATATTATTTTAATTATTTTATTTATTATTATAATATATTTTTTTAATTGTGTAGTACACTTAGTGACGGATTTAACAATTTGCTGCCTCTGTGAAAAATTTAATTTGCAGCCCCTATCCTAAAAAAAATAATTTCTGAAGAATGGCCTAACATAAATAGTAAAATAAATTAAAAAAAGTTCGGCAAATGGGTACCGCTCTGCTGTACAGTAGATATCGAGTGGGTCACTTTCATGGATGTGTTAAATTTGTATTCAATGATATATATCATTGTATACGAAATACAATTCTGAGCGAAGGCGGTCTTTCAGCCTAAATAACTAAGTGTATTATATGATATAATTGCTATTAGAATAATTAATTTTATTGTTAATAATATAATAGGTTGAATTTATTTTTGCTAAAAAATATTACATTTGAAAAATAATTCTATACATTTTTATAACTACTAAATAATTTGTAAACATTTGAGATTTTGATGAATTTGGTCAAAATTTGAACTTTAAATGTTTATTAAAAAAATTTGTCCCTATGTATTTTTATTATTGTTGATCTGCTATTTTAACAATTTATGAGGAATCTTGTGAGAATTTTTCAAGAAATTTGATGAAATGAAATTTTTTTTCTCGATATTTAAAGAAAAAAAATTTGAAAAAACCGAAAATTTCTTATGCCTACAATTAGCTCAAAAATTGTCAAAATATTTTTAAATTTTTTTGATGTATAGAAAATGGTTAGTTTTTTTGGTGAAATTTTCAAATATCTACGATTATTCCTTTTTGAATTACATCAAAATAAAAAAATCGTTCCCGGCGAAAACGGGTAAATATTCAATGTCTAATATCAAACGCTCATAAAAAATTGGTTGACTTTCCGGTAATTTTTTTTCTTTTTAGAAAGGTAGAAAAACTTATAGAAATCCTTATGTTGAATTTTAAAATTTTAAATTTGAATAGAAATTTTTTTATGAATTCCCTAATCAAAAAAAAAAAAAAAATTACAAAATGTTGTGATTTTTACGTATTTTCTCGAAATTTTAACTTTTAATGCTTTTAAAAAACTATTGAAGATTTACGCTCAACTTTTTTTTAAATTTTCACTTGCAACAAGTTATGAAAGACATTGTATTATATTTTCAAATTTTTTGACCGACTATAAAATGTTTATCGGTAATAATAATAAAAAAAAAAAAATAAAAAAATCCGAAAATTTATTATACTTATAAATAACTCAAAAAAGTCAAAATATTTTGAAAATTCTAGGTGTATAGAAAATGCTTATATAAATATTTGGTAAAAATTTCATATATCTACTGTAATTGATTCTGGTTTTAAATTAAAAGAAATAAAATCGATTTTGTCAATAATTTGCTTCATATAAAAATTCTTGTTTTTCTCTTAATTTTTTTGTTGTTTTTTTCGACGTCTTTGAAAACTATGGCGAATTTTTCACTTGTGACCTCCTAAAGTAGATTCACTTTCCTACCGAAAAAGATACTGATGAAGAGAATCGGAGCACTTTTATTGCCCTTTAACGTGGTGACGGATATAAAAAAAAATAAAAATAAACATATATCATTGTAAAAGAATAGATTCCAGCTCTGCTCAAAATGTAAAATTAAATATTAATTTTAGAACATAAAAACAAAATATATTTACAACTTTTCAATACAATTTTGCCGTCTCCGAAATTGTCCGCTTTATGCGACCGCATGATTTGTAGTGCCTTAAATCTATCCCTGAGTACTCTGTAGGTATAATATAAAAAATATAATGCATTTATAATTTTTTTTTTTTTTGAAGAGTGTAATAAATTTAGTCAATGAATTTATTTTCGATATTATAATATTGGTATTCAATATCATGATATGATATCGATATATATGAAACGATATCAATACTAAAAAAATATCATACTACGTCACTCATACGTATACTATATATTAATATAGCTATGAAAAAAAACGGAATAGTATCTTAAACTTTGTTTTTAAATAAATATAGTTTATTGCAATTATATTATTTGTAGCTTTAATATCACAACTAAAATACGTATATTACATAATTAATTTAATAAAACATATAAGTTTGTGTATACACGTCGGATTGGACTTTATTCAATCCATCCGTGTACTTAAAACATAATATGCAATGTGCCATATATTTTTTATTGTTCAAATTTAGTGTTTGCATCATTATGAATGAATATAACTTGTTAATTTATTATTCTGTTTAAAAATAAACCTTTATGATTATAGATTAAGTACTGCCCTATATACCTAATTAAACATACAATATATAAATTAAGTGTAATTAATTAAATTAACTGTTGTTTACAAACATTGCAATGAATGATTTTTTTTTTAAACAGTACAAATAAAACTCAAGGATGAATTTTAGGTATGAAGTATCAGTTTAGTGTATTAACATTCAATGACAAGATTTTCTTGGTACCATGATAGTGTTAATGTGTCTGACGTCCGTTAAATCCTTTTACGGATATTATCATATTAAATGGAAATACATATAGGTACCTGTATGCACATTTCATTTCCTGTTCAAATATAGATAAATATTAATAATATTATATTATATAATACAGGTTATACAAGGTATACACCATAGGTGATTAGTTTAGACCATAGTACCATACACGCAGTGGTATACGAGTACACAGATATTTTTAATAGGGGGATGGATATATAAAAAAATTATATATATATGCAAGGTAATTCATCAAATATGCTCACCTCCATTTTTTAGTTTAATAATTAATTTATTCCAGTTCTAATATTTGAAATTTTTAAATATTCTTTAAGTCTATTTTCAGATTCTTGAGAATTTTTGTACCATTTAAAGAGTGCTCTGTGGCGATACAAACTTTTGTTTTTTCAATAAGAACCCTCTTATTTTACTATAAATTATTTAATGCATGTTTTTTTTAATTTTTGATGTCATTAATTCAAAATTTTAACGAGTAGTTTTACAGTTATTAAAATGTTTATACTAAGAAAAATAGTTTTTAAAAATGGTATTACAAAAATATAAAATACATGCAATATTGGATTTAGTGTTTTTTATACACAGACCATTTTTATAAATTATAAATATTGATAGATTAATATTAATTACTAAAATTTTAAAATGTTCATTGCTCCCAGTTCTTCCAAACCCACTATCATGAATCTACCATCTTTAGTACACAAAGTTAAATAACTCTAAAATTATTCGTTTGAATTTTGATTTTGATAAATCAATGTTTTCAAAAAAATTTGCCGTTTAATGATTTACTATTGAAAAAAGGATTTTCATTTGAAAAACAAAAGTTTGGATCTCCATAGGACACTTTTTAAGTATTACAAAAAAATCTCAACATTTTCAAAATATGGTCTTCAAGTATATTTTAAACTTCCAATAATTATCAGAATTTAAAAAAAATGAGATTGAACATACTTAGTGAATTACTCTTTATTGTTAAAATATTATGTTGTTTAACAAAGTTTTATTTTTATTATACAACATTATCTGATTTCCTGAGTTTTTGTCCCAACTTGTCATTGACGAATTAATTTCAGCAGTTAAAGGCTTTATACGCTGACCACATGGTCAATCCATTTAATCTGCCCTGTGTAAATAATTATGTTTCAGTATAAAATGTAATAAGCACATAAATACGGATTAAAATTATATATGAAAAAAAAACTGTTCATGTCTTTTATAGTATTTTTCAAATAAGTTTTTACTCTTTTTAAATCTACAAATATTCTTTCTGGAGTAGCTGTTAAAACTGGTAGTGTACATAGAATAAAGACGTAAAAATATTTGTTCATTTTCAACCTTTATGTTTGAGTTTGAATTAATTTTCAACTAATTTCACTAATTTGTAATTAGTAATCTCTACAATAAAATGCGTTGTTTATATTATAGAATCTAATTTCGAATATCTGATATCTAATAATGATTTTGGTGAAGACGGTCTTTTCATTGTAAATTTTTTGAAACTTAATGGTGACGATACACTATAATTCGTTTATCTTTAATTTTTGTCTTTTTTATAAATTTATTATGAAAAAAAATTATTAACAATTTTTAAATTGTGTTCTTTTTTATATATTTTTACGTATAGTGAAAACAAATACCAATGGGTGGGGGGGGGTTGAACACTCTTCCACGTGTGTACATCACTGCACATATGTTATATTATATTTTACATCTGTAATAATCTTATATTTTAAAACCATCGCATGACTTATTATATAGATGCCCAAGTAAAGAGTTTGAGGCGATTGGATACCGTCCTTTTTTTAGGAGTTCAATGCTATTGTAAGTTTATGCATATAATGTGTACTATTCAAGCTATATATTATAATGTATGCGTAGTAAATTATCATTATTCATCATAGTTATAAAGTAGAATATTAGTATTTTTTTGTGTGATTTTCCCATGTCACTGTAACACTGCATTGCATTACACATACCTAGTTATTATTATTAGCCTATATTTAATATTATATGTCAAAAAACTGAAGCCTCGCATTTAATCGAGTAAGTATAAAATATTTTATTGTTATTTATGGTGATCATATTAGATGTGTAACTGAAACTCGACTAATTATGGTTGGAGGAGAGGCAAATTTTTTAATACACATCTTGAGTCGTATTTGATAATAACGCGGCTCCTTTCCGACAATAATTCCTGATACCCCCAGAGATGTCAAAAATGGACCTGGCTTAGAGACCTACTAATTTAATCTGTTGGAATATCAATTTCAAACTATATACAAATAACGTTTTCTAACCTAACGATAATACTTTTTGAGATAATAAGTGTTTACTATTAAAATTTTGAAATTATTTTCGTTGAATATACAATTAATGTCGCCAATAGAAAATTATTATTATATTATTTATACTTGTTTTTTTTTACTATTAATTGTGTAATAAACTTTAAAAATCCTTGATATGATCTTTTAAAAGCATTTATCCGGATTAATCAGGATTTCTAATGATATGGCCTTAGTGTTATATCACAGTCTATACCTGTGACAGTGATGTATATAAATTGCCTATGGAACATGCCGTATGAATGTGTGATTATAATACTTCATTACTGAAATGCATAAAAAAAATTTTTAAGTACCTACTTATAAAAATATGTATAAACGTATAATTGGTAAGAAATAAAGTAACCATCATATCAACTAGATCTATCTGTCTTTACTTTATTCTCTATTTTTTTTTTTAATTGTAAAAATCACTTAAAATGTCTGATTGACTTAATATTTATTACATTTATTAATAGCAGTTAATGTACTACTCAATACTCAACTATTCATCACATCATTTTATTTACCATTATATATTATACACTATAAAAGCATAATACAAAGTATAGGAAATGGTAAATTTGCAGATAGTATCTGAGTGCTATTTAGATTTCAAAATGAGGATGAATCATTTATATATGTGTAATGGTTTCGACCGAAAAAGTAATAAATTGAATTTTAATATGAATATTCTTTTATATCGACATGCTTACATTTTTTCATATTTTACTAGAAAAAATTTCAAGTTAAATAACGTATTACTATAATAGTGTGATAATAATATAATTAATAGCAAAATAATTATTAATTTTTGATTTTAATAAAATAAAAAAAACATGTATACATTCCAAATTGACAAGAAACTTTTGATGATGAAAGTTCATTTTTTTTGGCGATGGTTAATAAGAAAATATTTTGATTATTACATATATTTTTAAATACTATTTATATTTTCAAATTGACATTTTAAAAGATACCATATAAGTATTTTTTTTTATAAACCATTGTACTATTTCAGTATAATTAAACGTGCTTTATTATTAATAATATGTATTTTCAACGGAATATTATTTTATTGCACAGTATCTGAAGAATTGTATGAAATATATATATACGAATGGTAAAAACAATTATGTTAGTGTCAATAATTACATTTTTTTATAAGTATTGAGGAAGTATAGTGTCCTATTAAACATACCTACGCATTAATTTTCTCTGATAACATATTAACGATACACATATACATTTTATTATTGTTTTTAAAATTAAAGTAATTAAACTACAATCAAACTTAATAATAAGAATGTTCTTGGTAACATTTTTGGTAATTTAATTTTAAATAGGATAGTAAGTATCTTAAAATATTTATTTATAATATAATATCAGCTTAGTAGACAAATTTTATAAAAAGTAAATGTAGATACCTACTCTAATATATATATATATATAAATAAAACTAAATAACTATATTGGAAATGTTAAACATAAATTTAGTATTATAAGGTATGACTAGAGTATGCATAGGTATGTCTCGTTGTGACACCTACAAAGAAGAACATAACTCGATTTTTTCTTTTCGATTTATTTTATTATCTGATAGCAGTTATTATTTTTATTTCTAATGAAAATGACATTAATTCAACTCTGCCAAAGATATGATAAATATAAAAAAATATTAAGTTCTATTATTTGGTTTATCAGTGAATAAGTTTGTATTCTTAGTGACATATAATTATAAATTTAAATTACCAGTGAAAATAATCATGATATGCGATATTATGTTCTTATCAAAACTATATATTTTCCAAAAAAGACTTAACATAAGATGCGTTCTCATCAAAATGATATATTTTACACGGAAAAAAGGTCAGCAAATAGGTACCGTTCTTCTGTATAGTGAGTATCGAGTTACCGTAATGGATGTGTTAAAATTGAATTGAATGACATAAAATCATTGTATACGAAAAACGATTCTCAGCTAAGACGGTCTGCTAGTCTACATAACTAAGTGTATTTTATGATATATTGCTATTAAAATAATTAATTTTGTTATTGATAATACAGTAGGTTGAATTAATTTTCGGAGAAAACATTGAATTTGAAAATATTATTGAGCGTATAATATATAATAATATAGGTACATAAAAGTTTCAAGCACCCACAAAAAATATTTTTAAATTACTACGAAAAAACTAACATCGTTATTCTTCATTTATATATTTAATTTTGTCCAAATTTGAACTTAAAATGATTTTAAAAATCAACCATGTAAATATATTTTTTAGATTTATTGGTTACAACATTAACTAATACTTACGAGAAACCTTGTTTTAAATTTTCAATATTTAACCATAAAAACTGAACATTTTATAAATATATAACTACAAAATAATTTGCAAATGTTCGATAATTTGATGAATTTTGGTTAAATTTTGAACTTAAATGCTTAAAAAAAAAATGTGTCTAGTTCTAATTTGCAAGATTTTTGACTCAACGAAATTTTTTTAACTATTGAAAAAATTAAAAAAAAACAGAAAATTTTGTGTGTTTACAATTAGCTCGAAGTATAAAAGTATTTTTAAAATTTAATGATGTATAGAAAATGATTATTTCAACAAAAAAATAAAATAAAAGGACATAACTCAAAGAATTAGGTCAACAAAAAAGGATAATAATTAGAAAAAATGAACATTTTCTAGAACTTTCCTAAAAACATATATAAACTAAAAAAATCATCATCAGAATATAAATTTTATTCTGAAAACATATAATAGCTATCCTGAAAAGTTATGACAGTTGAGTTACGTCTTTCTTCGTAGGGCGTTCGTATAATTCGCATCATCGTAATTCTTTTGAAGCATTAATGTAAATATATTGTATGAGTATTAAATAATATAGTTTTATATACACTTATCATTCGGTTCTGCTCCGATTATTCCATTCTTGTCGACGATATCGATGCAGCGGGGTTATTCGCCTGTCATCGTTGGATTGATATTAACATTACTTCCACTTCCAGCTTTATTTATAAGACCTGTTATCGGTGCCATAACCGACAAATACAAATGCCGCAAGTATGCATTAATTTCAAATGTAGTTATCAACAGTCTAGTTGTATGTGTACTGATGTTTATACCGGGAAAGACCATTAAAACAGAAATTGCCGATGTCAATGTGATCAAGTCACCGATTTTTTGGTTGTTTTTCATCACGGTCGCTATATTGAATACAGGTATTACGACGAGATCCATTTTGAAGAATACAATATGCATTGGCTTATTAGGTAAATATAATTCTTTTAAGTACTACTCTTATTATTATTAGTTATTACATGTAACAACGTCATGAAAAAGTCATTCATTGCTATAAATACTAAAGGAAAGAGAATGCAATGTACTGAATTTACAACATAAGATATCTCTTGTATAAACTATAAATTCTATTCTGTTAAAATGTTTATACAAATTCATCCACCTCGCTCCTGGCAATACATTGCGACAAAGTTAATTTTTTTTTTTTTTTTTTTGATAAATAACAACATTTATTATATCTCAACTAAGTTACTATTATTATACAAAATATATATATGTGATGGTTGATAAATACATTATAGTGTTTTGAATTAGTGAATTCAGTGTAAATAATATTATGTCTTATTGCTTATGTCGGTTTTTAAATTTTATTTAATTCTCATTCGCTTAATATTTTTTGTTAAGGTGAAAATAAATATAAATATGGTGAACAAAGAGTATGGGGAGCAGTTGATTGGGGCACGATATCATTTATATCCGGCGTGGTTATAGACTGGTTCAGTAAAGGCCAAGACTACAAAATCTATACGCCTAGTATGAAAATTGTATTGACGATTAGCATTTTAGATATATATGTTGCATCAAAAATTGAGGTAAATAAATTAAACGTATATTTTTATGATATTCTGTGACATTAGGAATAAATTATAGATAATTAAACATTTTAAGGTATTTATAATAATTAAAATACGAGTAATACGTTTAGTAATAATTTATTTAAAAGAAAAAAACAAAAAGTACATTGTTTTACTTTTTACATTATTTGTTTATAAAATCTAATATTAAACAATAATGTTAATTTGAATAAAACCATTCATGTCTTTTATTAAAACAGAATAATATGTAATAAAATTATTTATTTTTTTGTTTTTGTTTAAGGTTGTTTAAAATACTGAAAATAAAATTGAAGCATCTGATGTTAAATAATTGCTAACTAAGATAAGAGTACTATCATTTCTATTCTGGGTTGTAGCCTTTGGATTTCTTAATGCCTTTGTATGGTACTATTTATTTTGGTGGGCAATCATCTACAATGATCAAACATTTATAATATTTAATTATTTTTAATTGAATTTAATAAATATTTATGGAAAAATCTATTAAATTTAAATGAGACCTGAATATCTACATTGTATAATGGAAGGATTGTTTATTGATTAACAAACAAAAACAAAAACGTTTAGTTCAAAATTTTAAAATGTCTACATGTAGTATAATGCAAATTAAAAATATAAAAAACATGTAATTTTAATATAATATGAATTAAAATTAATTATATATTTCTTGTTTAAAAGCTATATAGTTATCTAGAAGACCTATCGAAAATTTACCATCCCGAAATGATACCGTACATAAAAACGCTCGAAGGGTTGACTCAGACAGTTCAATGTTTTGGTGCAGAAGTTCCGTTTTTCTTCCTGTCCAGTAAATACAGAATCATTCAAAGTCACTTACAACATTTACATAATTACACGTTTTAATTTTATCACCGTTTTCAGACTATATTCTCAAACGTGTGGATAACATGAAAGTGTTTTCATTAATGTTTTTCGGGTTTGCTGTCAGATTCTTCCTATATTCAATAATTACAAATCCCTTTTGGGTTTTACCGGTTGAATTGCTCAATGGCTTAACGTACGCGTTGGCTTGGGCAACAGCGACTTCATACGCAGCGGACTTAGCACCAATTGGTGCCGAAGGAACACTTCAAGGAATTATTGGAACGGCCTTGTTGGGAATAGGTATGCGGCTTATAATTGGGAACAATTAAATAATTTGGCTGCGGCCAGTGCTTGATCTACTTTTGATGGGTGGCACACTGATGATTTTTTTCTAGTTAAATGTTTGACTCAACTACTGTTTATTCACTATTAGGTATATAATAATCAGTCCATTTCAACTGATATAGTATGACCATTGGACTCAATATACAATTTTCCATTGTTTTATTATAAACAAGCGAGCAAGCAGGCTTTGCTGTACAGAGTTGTATTATAGTTGTCGAGTATATTGCGTCTTTGATCATCACAGTAATCGATGCGTTGTTTTAATTATAT